>CM021107.1:295503832-295516247 GCA_007115665.2 Sequoiadendron giganteum
GAGGATACATGAAGAGTGTATAGTATAGAATGATCAGTCGCCACATACCAATAGTGTGTTAGGTCATGAAAATTCTTGGAATTTCTCAATTAGTTAATGTGATCTATTGTTAATCATAGGGAAGCTTTACGTGTGTTAAGTTGGAGGGGAATTGGTCCTTGAAATGGATTCCCTTAGAAGTTAGAATTGATATGCAATTGCTGCGAATTTAGAACAACAGTCTGGACTCCACTTTTATGATTACATTTGGCTTTACAATGATGCCTAAACTTTTCCCAAATTACAATTTCAAAGAAAGGTCAAAAGGGAAGGGAGAAGAGGGAGTTCTTAGAACTACAACTACCAATGAACAATGATAATGGAGAATGCTACAGTGGACAGCCTTCCTGAAACTAAATTCCACTTAACCAAATCAACTTATGGTATCATGAAACTAGTGCTATCTTCTAAGGTCTATATATTTTCAATCATTCATTCACCATGGAACATGAATAAAGATGAAGTTTAAGTGCAGCGGTCGATATATGTTCAGACTAGCTTTACATTGCTATTTATCATCAACAAATAGCAAAAAGCATGAACAAGGAAGGGCATCAACACAGCAGAATTCTTCAGCATCAATGAACATCATTAACTAATTTACTAAAGCATGTAAAACAAATAGAACAGTGAAGTAAATATACTCAAATCTACTAAATATAAGGAGAAGAATCATGAAACATGCATGAAACTCAAGAATCCACCAAAATCAATGAATTTCTATTAGAATTTCAGCAACATGTCTTTACAAAAACTCAACTGTCTCTTGAAAATGAGAGGAGACCTCCTATTTATAGTGCTTAAAAATAAAAATGAGTGGCCAAGATTCACTATAAACTAGGGTTTCATCTACCCTCAATATTTTACAATTTAAAATACATTGCTTGTCTTTTAGCCTATTTTCTCTCCTAGTGCTTGGCACTATAGCATTTTGTCTTTTGTTGATTGCCCTTTGTTGTAGCTACATAGTGAGTAAATCATCATCAATGATAGGCTTTCACTCATTTTTCTTTGTAGTGGCATACTCTACGATTTTTCCTATCAATACTCGGAGCTTATCCCATTCCATTATATATGATTGAAGCACTTGAAATGACAATTTCTTTGATCTTCCCATGATTAGCTCCCAATTATTTAGGCACTTGGGTGTGGCCTTTGTCATCCGTTCAGATTGGAAAAATTCCCTAGCATCAAAGTCCATAAAATATAGCGTTAATGAATCAATAGCCCCGTTTTCCATCTTCTTGTGAAAATATGGCCTTACCTTTTCAGGATCCAGCTTGGTGGAGGCATGTCAAAGTCTTTCGTGAGCTTCAAATACTCTTCACAATATTCTCAATGTTCTTTGACCCACTCTAGGTCGAGCTCCACTTAATAGAGTACCTACTCCAATACTTCTTTCCTATGGTCTACGCTCATTTTCCATGTCTCGACTAGCCATTGATCGTTCTTTTCCAGACCAAGATCTTTCTCCCATGATTTTTTGGGCATCTTGAGGATAGCTTCGAGCTTAGGATAAGTAATCCTATGAAGCTCAGTGAAGCATTGGCAATTTTTCTCGGTGCCCTCTATCTATTTTTGTACTTCTCAAAACCTGTTCGCTATTCAGGTGGCATAGATAATACCTATATCTCTATTGTAGACCACTCGCTGGAACCATTCATTAGTAGCTTTGGACCAATTCTTTCTTTTATCCATCTTGTTTATTTGGTCCTTTGATAGCAGCAATGGCAGGGCTTATGGCATTGTTGGTATCTCTTCAGCAGAGGAACATTGTTGTATGTAGGTAGTGAGGTCAACCACCTACACTTTCAATTCCTCCTTGGAGGATTGGTCCTTATTCATTTGATGGAAAATTGTGGCCATGCATCCCTAGAGTTGATTGATATTTTTCTCCCTTGTAGCCATACCTAGGTCAATAGTAGACATATTATAAGTCATCCCTTCTTCTTTACCCATTACCGAGGTGGCAATGTGCACTGTCTGAGATCCTGATGCTTCCATCATGATATGCGATATGAACTTCGGCTTCTTTTCTTTCTGAGCTCCTATTTGATCCCGTGTTAGGATTGCCTCTAGTATTTTCTTGGGATCCATGGGGGCATGGGTCTTCTTTTGTAGCTATTTTTCTAGCCACTCAGGCATTTTGGATCCCTCCTTTGGTGATTCATGAGCATGTTGGATAACCCATTCTTCATGGCCCAAAACCTCTTTCTCTATTTTCTCTTCTTCTTCTTCATCTGATTCATGGATAAATATAGCCTTTTCCTCTTTTGACTCAGTAATGGCAATATTTTCTTTGGGGTTGTCCTCCCCTTCTAGCACCTTTTCCTCTTCTTGCTTGAGCTCCACATGATGTTCTGCCTCGAGGCTTTTCTTTGTTTCAGCCTCTTCAGGCTTATCTTCTTCTTTAGTTTCATCTTTCTTCTTTTTTCCTTCTTCCCTCTTGGGAGGTACTTCTTCTTGTTGGCCAAGGTCTTTATCTTGTTCTTTTGATGGAGGCTCAGTAGATATTTCCATGTCTTCCTATGTTTCCTTCTTTTCATCAGAGGACTTCCTCTTGATTTCATCCCCAACATCCTTGAGTTGTTTGGACAACTCCTCTTGAAGTTCTTGGTTGGAGGACTCTATTACATACTTGTTGTCATTGTCCTCAACATCTTCCTCTGGGGATTGAGACTTCTCTTCTTCTTCATACACTACCCCATCAATGACCAAGTGTTCATATTCCAGATGCGCATGGTATTCATCATTGAAGGGATCTTTGGGCTCAACATCCTTTTCCTTTTCAACTTCCTCGCTCATTTTCCTTTCAAGCTCCTTGGAGATCCACATTGTCATCTCCATATTAGGTGATTTTATTGGAGGAGGAACAGGGAGACCAGTGATGGCTTGAGCTAGAGAATCTGCCTCATTTCTTCACATTATTTGAGGTCTCAACCTCTGATGACTTCATACATTATACCTTATGCTTTAACTAATGCTCTAATTCTTCCTTTCTCTTTCGTGACCTAGTGGCTGGAGGAGACTTAGAAGCCTCTTCAGCTGGGGCAACAAAATTTCCGCTATCTGTTCCACTCTCAAGCTCATCTTCGAGCTCATCATAAGTGAGTTCAACCCCTTGAAGTTTTAGCTAAGCAATTTGGGCATCAACCCATTGCCTTGTTTTGTGCTCAATTGGATTTTTCAAAATGTCAAGGTCATTGACCTCTTCCTTATTCCAATCTATGAGGATCAGTGGCATGTTAGAGACAACATAAAACCTGGGATCAATAATAGTGTTTTCATGTTCAATAATTTGATTTGGCACTGGGAACAGCTTGACTATCCTAACAAAGTATATCAGAATATACATGGAATGCCTCATGTGTACCCCTTTGTCATCTCGGCAGTTAGCTGAGAAATCTTCAATATTGTGTAGGTGGGTGTACTCCTTCTCCACACATTTCTTCAATTTGTCATATGGGTCCATCCTTGGTCGAGGAGTGTAGAGGCTCAGATTGTATTCAACAAACTACTTTTCAAAATATTTGGCACAATTGGTAGTCGGGAGAGCATACATTCCCTAACCAAATGTGAGGGGATATGGTACTTTTGGTTGATGCTTACTCACAAGGAAATTATATGCATTTTGCAGCTACCTTGACACTTCTAACAAAATCATTCGGTTGTTGGATATCGGGGCATCTTGTATGGCCTTTCACTGAAGCCCTTGGTTCAGATATAAGTAAACTCAGGGAATTGAATAAACAAGAATCTGAACCTCTAAATAAATGCACGGGCATTGTGTGTAACTCTTATCTTGAAGTCTCCTTTGAGAAGTTTTATAATGTGTCTAATGAATGCATCATTCACTCTACAATAGTATTTCACTATAGGATTTGACCCCAATTTCTGACAGCCTTTCATCGGAATCTTGAAAATACATTGTTGGTCAACCGACAAATCACGGAAGTCAATGTCGTCGCTCAAATTTCATCTACATCCCGATGGGCTACAAAACGCCGACCTCACGATGCACGCTCGTCGGAACCGCAATGCCAACTTCGTCGATCGTGCGATGAACAGTTCCCGAATGACAGGAGGCATACCTTCGCCAAACCATCAGATTAATAATGTAAGTCTATCACCATTACGACACAAATTCGACGTATTGGCAATATCGTTGAGAGATCAATATTTTTATAGCGATCAAAATTGCCTAAGAAGATATTTCAAGAGGACTGGATTTTTGTCTTAGCGATAAATTTTCATTATCGAGATACACATCTTGTCTCATCGACGAAGCACGAGGGAAGCATATTAGCAAGACATATATTATCGGAGTAAGTTCTGAAGGTCTACCTGAGCAGCTATATGACGCCAATAAGATTACATCGACAGGAGTCTTGGTGACATAATTTAGATTCAAATAGCGACAGAAGTTTGTCGAACGAGCGATGAAATAGGCAAGTCATTACGGTGAAACTTCGTCAGATAGATTGCAAATTCATCGGATGTTTTTGCGGTTCATTGTATATTCGACGAGAAAGTGCACTTTTTTAAAAAAAAATCTATTCGTTAAAAGATCAAGACTATTACAGCGATCAAAATTGCCTGAGAAGATATATCGAGAGGACTGACTTTTTGTCTCAACGATAACTTTTCATCGGCGAGATACACATATTGTCTCACCGAGGGAAGCATATCGGCAAGACATATATCATCAGAGTAAGTTCTGAA
Source organism: Sequoiadendron giganteum (assembly GCA_007115665.2). Lineage (NCBI taxonomy): Eukaryota > Viridiplantae > Streptophyta > Pinopsida > Cupressales > Cupressaceae > Sequoiadendron > Sequoiadendron giganteum. The sequence goes on from CM021107.1 coordinate 295,508,594, forward strand.
TGTCTACCTAAGCAGCTATATGACACCGATAAGCTTACTTCAGCATGAGTCTTGGCAACATAATTTAGATTGAAATAGCAACAGAAGTTCATTGAACGAGCGATGAAATAGGCAAGTCATTATGGTGAAACTTCATTGAAAAAATAGGCAAGTCGGACGCGTTTTGAGGTTCATCGTAAAATCAACGAGAGATTGCACTTTTTTTTTAAAAACCTATGTTGAAATGTAGGCATATCAGTGAAAGATGAAGACTATTACAGCGATCAAAATTGCCTAAGAAGATATATCGGGAGGACTTGTTTTTTGTCTCGGCGATAACTTTTCATCGGCGAGATACACATATTGTCTCATCGAGGGAAGCATATTGACAAGACATATATCATCGGAGTAAGTTCTGAAGGTCTACCCGAGCAGCTATATGATGCTGATAGGATTACATCAGCAAGAGTCTTGGTGACATAGTTTAGATTGAAATAGTGACAAAAGTTCATCGAACAAGCGACGAAATAGGCAAGTCATTATGGTGAAACTTCATCGGATACATTGCAAATTCATCAGACATTTTTGCAGTTTGTCGTAAATTCGACAAGAAAGTGCTTTTTTTTTAAAAACCTATTCATTGAAAGATCAAGACTATTACAGTGATATGAGGCCTATTTGTAGCAGCAATAATGATAACTATTTTCGTGCCTCTCATACAAGCCATCTCCATCAATAGAGCTTTGAAATCAAATCCACACACAACACAATGTTCATAGTGAAAATTTAGCACTTTCTTTCATCTTTGCAGGTTGGTTTGATGCTTCAAATGATGCATTTCTTATATTGAAAAGTGCATTACTTACCTTTTTGAGCTTCTCTTTGTTTTGAGAGTAGTTTAATAATCTCTACTTAATAGGGCCAACCACGTGAAGGTGGAAGCTCATTTGGCCCTTACCCCCCCCCCCCTTCACATCACTCTCAATTCCCCATACCCGATCATATAACATTAATCATTCATTCATCCATTAATAACATACAACATTCATTCATTCATTCATCCTACAATAATAACATCATAGCATTCATTCATTAACATATTCACATTCATTCATTCATTCATCCATTAATAACATATAACATTCATTCATTAACATATAACATTTTTTCATTAACATATTCAGATTCATTCATTAACATATTTCATTTTTTCAGTTTTTACATATTATCAAAAATATGGCTGTCATAATATGATTACAATCACTTTTTTTTTTGTTTCTTTTTTGCAGCTAAAAAAGTTGAAGTGGAGTATCGTTTTCAAAATCATTTGTCCCCCCTTGAGTTTTTCTAAGCTTTGCTCGTGATCTTAATGTACGCCTAGTCGTGTACTCACAACCGCGTGGATGCGACTACAAGGGGGGGTCTACTGCAATAGGAAAGAAATGTTAAATTGATATGTTTTATTATTATTGTTACATGTATTTCATTAATTAAAAGAACATCAAAGTGGTGCTCTTTACCTGATTGGGCCACATCATGTTCCTGATATTGTCTTATAGCCTCATGCTCAACATGTTGAACACCCTCTAAATCCTGACTTAGAGTTGAAACATGAAAGATTACATTAATTAATACACCAATTGCAATTGAAATTTTTAAAAGAACATTAGAGTGGTCATGCTTACCTAATAGAGCCACATCATGTTCCTAATCTTGTCTAGCCTGATCATGCTCAACATGTTGATCATGCTCTACATGCTCTAAAGTTGAAACACGAAAGGTTACATTCATTAATACACCAAATGCAATTAAAGATGTTTAATTGTATTAATACATACTGTGTTTTGTATAGCACATGAATACATCCAATACCAGGATGCACACCATGGCCTTCATCGGCAGGTTGCGCTCCACCCTCACTAGGCTACATTCCAATGTCATGTGCAGGATTATCATTGCTTATCTGTGTAAAACAAATAGGCACATTATTATGGTGGAAATTAATATTGAACAGATTGCACAAGTATTAAATTTGAAATAAACTTTATTGAGTTTATTTACCTGCGTGTTGGATGCAATGGAAGATTGTGTTTGCCCAGTCAAGACTCTTAGCTATTCAGTCAGGGCTCCATAGCCTTGGTCGAAGGCAATCTTTAGGTCCTCTTGTGTGGGCACTCTATTGAAATCAAAGCCCTGCATTTTTGCATGCGATCATGAATTTTGCTTCTATGATGTGATAAAACCAAAATTGTTTGCAATTTATTATTTGGATGCAATATTTCATTTATTGATACTTACAAATCGTGCAGCTACTTTCATATAACCACCAGAGCCAAGTTTGTGATGCCTGTGTTTTTCTAGTCTTGCCTTTGTTGCCTTCAATGTGTCGAGCAACCTATAAAAAATTTGAAATACGTTAGATTATGTAAAAAGAAAGATTAATCAGTATATAACTAAATTTTTGATAGTATTACATACCTTCCTTGGCTCGGTAGTATCTTTCCTTTCTTCTTTTCAGCCTTCTCCTTTCCATCCGACACCAAGTCCTTCCACTCCCTTTCTGGAATCATGGGGGGACACTCGTACTTTCTGTTCTTCTGTAAATGTGACCTATATTGGTCCCTCACATACTTTAGATAGGTACCAGCTTTCTTAAGGACCTTGGTTCGGTTGAATTTTTTATCACCGAACAACACAACTAAATGGTTAATGAGCTCATCTTTTAAATCTTGATTTTGGGCATTCCACCGTGTATGTATGGTGGGCCCGAAGAGATCCAATGAAATATCACTTAGATGTTTATAAAAAACATCATTTCCTACAATTATAATGTAGGCAAATATTGCCATTTTGTAAATCAATATAATAGGGTGCTATCCCCACTGTTAGCACTTACTTAAAAAAACATTTTAAAGTACTTGGGACCTTCTTTATCTTTATGGGAAGGAAATCCTCGGTCACCACAAATGTGACTGGAAATGTTCCCGTACTAGTAATACAGGAAGATCCAAGAAATGCTGCTAAAACATCACCATTAGTAGTGGCCTTTGCATCCACAGGTACTGACACATGTAGTGGCATGTGTTCATTGCCAGAGGGTGGACTACCGAATGCCTACATGGTATGTGTTTCCGACATTTAAGATGACAATATAGGCACAAATGATGGGGTCAGATGATGTGTTGTATGTGCAAGAAGATCAGGATTGACACTTGTACCATCCCCTACTTCTCGGGAAACACTTGCAGTACCTTGATCATGGCCAACAACATGATCATGAGGATGCAAAAAATCCTATAAAAACAACACATATTTTAGTTCATGACATAAAAGAGTACAAAATATAAAACCATGAATGAACTTATGTTATAATTAAAAATCTCATGACAACTTACTTCCAAGTTATGTGCTCTCTCAAACAATATTTTAACCCTTTCTCTTATCTCATCTGTTTGAGGCACTACGAATACCAACTGAAGGATTTCTTGATTGCATTTTTTTTTTGGCCTTCCTCATCATATCCACAAGGTTTGTGGAAAATGTGATGTCATCATCGCATAATAGTGACTGCACCTCCATATGGATGCTCTCCTATACTACTAGTGCCTTTCCCCAATCAGCCAACTGCAACAAGAATATTAAAAACATTATCAAAATTAACCCAATAAACTCATGAAAAAAACATAATAATAAAGCATTTTTCTCGTATCTAATTTGTATAATTACTATGATGTAAACCTATCAGATAGAAGCACTTGAAGATGGATCACGATCTGTGCTCTAGGTCGGAGCCTTCCTCGTATGATCAATGTCCCACTGTGACAAAAATTAAATATAAAAAACATTACCGAAATGAAACCAATAGACTTACGAAAAAAAACATAATAGTAAAATGGTATATTGGAGTCATTAATTGGAGGTTGGGTAAAATGGTATATATATAGTACATACCACCCCCATATTAATTGTGTTTGTATCTAAGTGAATCAAATTGTAATCGATTAGCAACTCTTCCCCTACAGTTATTGATTTTATCGCACATACGAATACACAGTTTCCCTCTTGCGCCTCGAATATACAATTGGGTTGCTTATTTGTTGACCCAGGTCATGTACTATTTATAAACCTTGCAATATTCCCTGATGCTTTTGGCCTCTCATCAATGTAACTAGCCACTCCTTTATTTTGATCCTTATCTTTTAGTTGTATATAATTTGTTGATAGTGCATACCTACGCATACTTTGTGTATATCGAACCAGTTGCATCCAATCTTTGTAAATGTAACAGGGTCCAACATACTCCATCAACTCAGTAACTTTTTCGTAACAAACTTTCATGTTGTCCATGCAAAATAGGCCCAAACCATGTAATGACGATGGTGCTATGTGATATATCCTCTCGTTGACACAAATATCAGTGTTTATTGGAGGAAGTTCCTTGGGTACCCATTGTTTTCGTAGATGTTTGTACCTCAAGGGCACCTCAATTTCGCCCATGCTCTCATCATCATAAGAACATGACCCCCCTTCAGTAAGAAAAAATTCCATGCGTTTATGAAAATTTCTTCTAATCTTTTGACCTCTAGTTGATCTCCCTCTTTTAGAACTACTACATGTCTCGCTTTCCTCTTCTCTTCCTGAATTTCCCTCGCTTGAGGAAGACAAATCTGACAAATACCTATTTTGTGGTGCCTGCACTCATAAGGATGTTAGATGAATTTCTTTCATGGTGATGTGATCTGAAGGTGACATTATGATTAATTTATCATTTCATCACTAGAAATTGACAGGTTATAAGGTAATCAAGTCTTGATAGATTACAAGTTATTGTTACTACCATCCAAATGTGTCCATCACAAATCAAATCTACTTAACGTCTTTGTGCAGTGTCTTTTCAAGCATAAAGTAACTTCAAATGATAGTTTAGAGTTAGTTATTTCTTCTTTCATCAAGTATTGTAGCTCATTTTTGGAGCTTTCAAGAAAAATATAGCATTGTAACTCATTTTCACAGACTTGTACTCAGCTATATTTTTACCTTTCAATCAATAAAATCAAGATATTTTTCCTTCTCAATACTAGATATTACGTGATAACATGAAATTATTGATATTTCCTTGTGATGATAATGTTTATCCTTGGTTCTAGTCTAGTTTCTCATAGCCTTTATACAAAAGTGCATGTTTGTGCAAGTCATAGTTTGTGTTCTACCAGTTCTATGTAGGATTCAATTGTGAAGTCAAACATTCGAGCCTCTAGGAAGGTCATTTATTGTTCCACTTGAGTTTTTCCATAAACTTCAAAGCCTATCTATGAAATACTTATGCAAAACATGTCAAACTGAGTTATGTATATTGTAGTGAGTTTTATTGATCACATTGTCTGTCAAAACAACATTACAAATCCTTAATATTTGGTGCATCACGCTAGGAGTTAGTTTTATTTCATGTTTCCTCCTTACCCTTTTCCCAAAAAGTAGTTTTAGGTGACTACCATAAGAGCCAACTTACTCTGGAGGTTCTTTTTTGCTCTAGGTAACCCATAACCTAGAAAACTCCCATGTTTCACCAATATGTTAAGTTTTGCAACTTAGGAGGGGTACAATATTGAGAGATAACAATTATTGGCATGCTTGGTGGGACTAGTATGATGAACTTCTCATCAAAATACTAAGAGATTTGGTGTTTTACTCAGTATTATTAGCCTTTGGAGGCAATATAAACAACACCATGGTGACTCTAATTACATATCAGTTGGTTTTAGTAGTCCAAATGCATGCAACCAAGAAGAGGAAAGTGTTGTAGAATCTAAGCCAATTAAAATTCCAAGTTTTAAAAGTTTTTCTTCAAACCAATAGTTGATTCGTAACCAAGAGAAGCCCTTTCAAATCCCCTTACCAGTTGAATCTAACATGGACAACTATGATGAAATTGTTAAGTTGGAAGAGCATGTGTTAACAATCCCAAGCTTCAAGAAAATCACTTCTTCTCTTCCTCAAGAGTTACCAAAGCCTCCTATACTAGCCAATCCTCTATCAACACTCCCTAAAGCTTTTGAGGAGTTGTTCGATCATTTCAAATAGGAGGAGGTTGAGCTAGTAGTGAAACAAGAGTTTTTGTTTTCAATTCAAGACTCAAAATTGATTAAGGATCTTCCTCAAGTGGAAAGAACTTGTGAGGTCAGTTATGAGGAGGCAAAAGAGATATCTATTGTTTATAAGCCTATGAATGGTGTGAATAATGAAAAATCTAAACTTTTTCAAGTAGAAGTCGAGGGTGATTAGTTGGAAATCAAGGTACAAGGAAACTGGATGGGTTAGAAGGAAGAGTTGATCTTCCCATTTGATGAGTTGTCTTGTTTTGTTGTGCGGGATGAAGATTCGAAGCAACAAGAAGATATCAAACAACTCGATGAGTTGCTGGTTAAAGAGGAAAAATCAAACATGGATCAAGAGGAAGAATATGGTCTTGATGAGGAGTCTATTCTCTCAAGTCAAGAAACTTATCATGAAGTTGATTTGCAAGATCTTAGCTATTTGGAGGAACTTCCTTTCTGTTGTACAAAAGAGCTTAAGGTTGGTATAACAAATGAAAGTTTGTTGGAAGAGGCTACTACATTGTTTGAACATTTACCTTTGCTCATTGAAGAAGAAAATCCTGATTTGGAGTGTACTAATGAGGATTTTGAGCTTGGACTAGCTGTTCCTAAGAGCCTTCCAAGAGCTGATAGCTTTGATGAGTTATTAGATATCTTAATGGAAGAGGATGGTCCATTGACCATGGATGAGGAATCAACATGGAAATTTATCATGTAAGGTGAAGGTAATGATGTTATTTCTAATCATTCAAATTGTCTTCTCTCTTGTCTAAACTTAGCCATGAAACAGGACAACCATAAAAAAGGTAGAAAGGTTTGAAGAATGCAGTCATGATAATATTATATCAACCTTATTGGGTTCTCTGAAAGAAGAAGAAAACCATGAATTTCCAAATCAATTTCTTGTACCATAAGAGCAACATAAGAGTAATATGAAGGATATGATCACACCAAAAGAGGAAAAAGGAAAAACCAATCTAAAGCTTTCAAGGGGATGTCCTATTGGGCATCTAACTAGGATGGAAACTAGCAATGCATCACAAGTCATTATTGCACCCAAGCATGAGGACTCTATCCTACTATCCTATCCATTTTAAGATAACATGAATGGTGAGTGGATTTATGGATTTGTTTTCTCCATTTATGAGGCATTGCAATAGCTGGTTAAACATCTATCATTTCTTTGTTTCCTCTTTGATGCTCACAAACATATGGAGCATTACAAGTTGCAAAGAAAGAGTAGCTACTTTCATGAACTAGTTAATGGTTTTATTTAGGTATTCCTTTCCTCAGTTAGTCTAGGTTAGGATAGTTTTTGTTTTAAGTGAATAAGTTTTGTTTGCACAGTTAGTTTGTTTTGAGTCATTTGGTAGGTTGAATAAGGTTGGTAGGTGTTATGTGGTGGAGCTTTTATTTTCCTTCCCTTTGGGGTGGTTTTATCTTCGCTATTTTTCTACTGGTCTAGTATTTGGGGGTTTTTTCTTTCTGGCCGTTGACTTGCTATCAGTAGTACTCAGTCACTTAAGTCGTGTTTTATCCCTTTTTCCCATCACTTCACCGGCCCCTTTTACCTATCCTTT
>CM021107.1:295516347-295720520 GCA_007115665.2 Sequoiadendron giganteum
TAAGGGAATTGTTTATAACTGATGGAAAATTCTTAATGGATTTGGACAAAGATTATATTTGCAAGGTTTCAATTTTAACCCTAATGATCAATTTGCAATAGATTTGGGAGCCATAGCTAGATAATATCAAAGGTGTTGGTTGTTTTTTTACTGTAACCAAGTTTATCTTCTAGACACATAGCATATAAAATCTCAGATAATACTGCCTTACAATACCATCAATCTATATTCTAACCCAATACTACTTATCAAATCCTTATATGAACATAGTCACCTATAACCTCACTCAAGCATTTTAATTAATTCCTTGAATTAAGGCCAAAATGAGAATTACACACACCATAACACTGAGATGAACATAATAACCCTTGATCATTTTATTCAAGATAATAATATATTCATACAATGGAGATACATGACCTTGAAATGAGTAATTTTCATTCAAATGCTAGTACTGTCTTGAAAATTAAGTACCCATGAAACTAAAACCTACAATAGAATGACACCAAACCTAAGAATAATATCTTCACTATAATATCAGGCTCTTTACAAATTCGCTCTACAACTTTTCTTTAGACTTGACCTAAAGATATCTAACTTGCTAACCAGCCATATTTTTGGTCTTGAAATCCTTCTTATAGGGAAAATGAAGGAGCAACAAGCATCGGACCAGAAATACACCTGTCACTGGTCACTTGGACCGCCTTATGACATTTCAAAAATTGGTTACAACAGCTGAGTCTCTGGAGAATTTTCTTGTTCATCCCATCCACTAGAGAATAACTGTTGCATTTTCCAAACTTTGAAAACTTGCACCAAAACTCCCACCAAGACATAGCCAAAATTTGTTATAACCATAACCGCTAAGCTGTTAACTACCAATTGTAGACTCTGTCCTATTCTTGTTCAGTTAAGTACTTTTCTACCCATCCTTGATATTCCTCATCCGTTGGCCAATAAAAATTTACCACCTAATTTACCTTTGCACTGTAAGTTGTATACTTTACTGCTACTTGATTCACCTCCCTTTCAAAAGATTCCAAGAATGTGCTAGTGTTAATGATTTCATCTACCCTGTCCTGCCATTGCTACAATGATCTAACATTTCCTTGGGCATCTACAATCTGGTTAAGATGTGCCACTCCAGTCATCAAAAATCTTTACCAACTCTTTAATCCTCTTGCTCAAATCATCAGGTAAGGCCTGGAAACCTTGCAGTGACTTCACAAAGTCTTGAGTAGGCCTTAATTGTTGAGGCCTATTAGCTGCATTTTGAGAATTTCATTTCCATATTTTGCTGTGCAAGTTCAATATTCTGATTTTAGGAGTATAACAGTTGGAAATCATTGTAAAATCAGAATTTAATAATTTCTGGAATTAGCATTTGAAAGTGTTTTTTGGGGTCATTAACTTCAGACTATCTTCTCTTTTGCAGGGGTGGTTGCATGCCGATTTTTTTGGGTGTAAAATATCATAATTATTATATTTTGTTACCTGTGTACAATTAAAAATTATTGGAGTGCGTGTGAGTTTGATATTTTTTAAAGATCTAAATATTCAAGCTTGGTATAGAAAAATCATGTCAGATAATATTAGTCTAGAAAAAAATGAAGAGATAGTTGCTAGATTGTGGGCTATATTGAAAAGAAAGGGTGATGGGAAATGTTATTGTCCTTGCAATAATTGTGAGGGCTTAAATATGAGAAGACTTTTAATCACAACAGCTGAGAAACATTGTAGGCAACATGGTCACGTTGAAGGGGGGCATGATTATCGTCCATTGGTAAGTTGTTCATTATATGTGTTTATATTGATTGAATTTGTAAATGTTTATATTGTTTTAACATTTGATATATATAAAATCACTTGATCATGATCATGGTTTATTTGTGTCTATCATTATTATAAAGGTGGGGCACCCTAGGGCACATGATATGAATTATCACGACCCAAAGAATGTGGTTTTGCAAGCAGAGGAACATAGAGCTGTGAATATCGAAGATGAAGTTAATGATCCTATGGAAGAAGATAATCATGCACCAGAAAACACAATTGAAGATGATGGTATAAATACATTGATCCATGACACATGTAGTGGCACATCTGATCATATTGATTGAGATGACTTTGATGATGTTCATGATTTACCTGTACTTGAGAAGGCATATAAGCCACTTTATGAAGGCTCCCAAACAACTCTTCTCTCAACTGTATTGTTGCTAGTGAACTTGAAGGTTATGAATGGTTTATCCAACATAGCAATCTCATGGATGTTAAGGTATGTCATATATGTCATTTTTTTTCATCTATTTTAATTTTTGTTAGTTCATCGCTAGTAAATAAAGGATGAAGTATGTACCTTTAATATTCTTTATATTAAGAAGTTATTTTTTGTTGTAGATTGATTGGTGAATTTTTGTTACCACCATCAAATATTTTACCTTGCTCATACTGAGATTTATCTGGCATTATGAAAGATATTGGAATGGAGTATCAAGCAATAGATGCATGTCCCAATGATCATATTATATATCATAAACAACATGAATTTGCAACAGAATGCCTGGAATGTCATATTAGTAGATATCAAACAGATCAACTAACAAAAAAGGTGCCTCGCAAGGTTCTTCATTATATTCCCATTATTCTACGTATGCAACAATTATTTAGGTGCGAAAGCTTAGCGTAATTTATGGATTACCATGCACGTAATAGAAGTGGAGATGAGATTCTTCGAATGCCTACGGATGGTTTTGCATTTAGGGACATGGAGGAAAAATGGCTACACTTTAAAGAAGAACCTCATAATCTCAGGCTTTCATTGGCAGCGAACGGTGTTAATCCATTTGGAGAGTTGAGATCTATTTACTCAGTGTGGCCTATTTTTGTTATCAATAATAACATTCCTCCATGGATGCCAATAAAGAGGGAGCACATAATGTTGGAAATGATTGTTCCAGGTATTTGTTTATACAATTTTCTTTAACGTAGTAGCATCTCATTTGTCTTATTTGTTGCATAATGACATATGTTTTTTCATTTAATAGTCATGTACATGAATTTATATATATTGTAGTAAAATGGTTATAATAATTATGTAATGTTTATGTTCATTCAACTAGGTAAGTACCAAGTTAAAGATATGAATGTGAATGCATATATTGAGCCTCTTATCGATGAGTTACTAAAGTTATGGAATGGCGTCACTATGTATGATGTATCTAGACCAATAGGACAAAGACAATTTCAATTCCATGCAATGCTTGTATGGACAATTCATGATGTCCCAGGGCTAACACATTTTTTTGGTATGTTATAACATTCGACTGCATGACTTTAACAATATTTAATTTTATGAATTAGATATCATGCATGTTTTTTAAATGATCTATTCATTATATATAATTATAAAAATTGACATATTTAATCCAATTATATATGATTTGTAGGTCTTCAACAAAGGAAAAATTTGCATGTCCAATTTGTGGTCCAAAGATGAAATCTCGTCGTTCAACAAGTTTAGGAAAGTAGGTGTTTGATGAGTATAGGCACTTCCTCCACATAAATCATAAGTATCGAACTACTGAAAAACATCTTTTCAATGGGAAAGAAGAGACTACATCAAAGCCACGAAGAATGACACCTCACCTATGGAAGCTGGAATATAATAGAATTAATCGTCAAGGTTATACATCAGATCAAATTGTTTATCTATCATTTATGATATGTTTTGAATTTATATTTTTATTTTGTGATCATGCTGTAATTGACAATGATTGTCGTTGTTAATTTGTTTAACTTATATGCTTCATGAAGGTCATCAAGGCATTAATGGTCGGCTTCCACAGGGACTGAAAAGTTATCCCAGACAATTTAGTAGGTTGTCCTACTATGAGCAGCTACAAATTGTGCATTTGTTTGATACAATGCATATCGGAAAGAATATGACAGAAACGTTATGGAAAATATTGGATGGAAGGCATGACAAAGAAAAAATTGTCAAAATTTGTAGTGACATTCAGGAAGCCAGTCATGCAATGAAAAATATCATTCAATTAAATAGTGATGGAGACCAAATTAATATAAGTGCCCTTCCTTGGTTATTAACAGAGCAACAAAGCAATGCTATAAAACAAGTCATACGAAAAATTTAATTTCCCACAGGATTTGCTGCCAACATAAACAATATCATAACAAAGAAAGGTGAATTTGGGTCAAAGATGAAAACGCATGATTGGCATACCTTCATTAAGGTAATTATTCTGGTATATTATATATATATATATATTTGTATACTGCATTTACATTTCAGTGTATTATGTTTACTACTTTTGGAAAAATATTAATGAAAAGATCATTTTATAATTGCTGCAATACGTTCTACCTCTATCTCTCCTAGACAACTTCGACAACAATGTCAAGCAAGTTATATATGATCTTGGAAAATACATGAGGTAAGTAGCGATATTTGTTCAATCCATTGTATATTTTTGTTAAATCTCATTAATATATTTGTGCCTTGAATCACTTGTAGATGGTTGTCATCTAAAGCAATCCATAAAAAAGATATAAATTATTGGAAAAGAAGAATTCCTCGTCTAATGTGTCAAATGCAAAAGTGTCTACCTTCGACATTTTTCAATGCACAAGAACACTACCTCATACACCAAGTTGAGGAGATTGAATTGTGTGGACCTATACACACAAGGTCAATGTGGATGGTTGAGAGGCACTTGAAATTTTTGAAGGCTTTGGTTAGACAAAGAGCACATCCCAAGGGTTCTATGGTGGAGGGATACATGGTATACCAGACCATGGTGTACATTACTGAATATCTTCCTAAGTTTGTAGCAAAGATCCATATAGATCGCATTTGGGATCCCAACTCCATTAACAAATTCGAAGGGGAGTACTTTATGGGGAAAGGTAGATTGAGGAAAGTGTCAGGTAATTATAAGATGGTCATGAAGATTGGTGTAAGTGTTCCAAGGCTTTCTTGCACAACTAGCTAAGAAGACCTTTCCTTGTCTTCTTTTGGGAACCTAATATTTTCTAGGTCCTTGTTAGGCTTAGATGATTAACTAAGTCCTAATCCAACTCCTCTCCAAGAGTCTCACACCTTGTGCTTCACCTTGAAGGACTAACACCACTTTGTTATGTGCAAACTCTCTCCTACACTTAGAAGACTCTAAGTGCCAACATCATACAAAAATTGAATTGATTGTAGGGGTGCCAAACACATTGGAAACATGCTATGTACTTCCAACTGGATCCATCTTGGAGGATCTCCAAACTCCTTTCCTATCGGTTTCAAGAATTGGTCTTAAGGAGGCCTATTTCTTGTAGCCCTTGACAGAGACCTTTACTTCGTTCCTGCCAAAACTTTCCAAACAACTTAAAAAACCAATTCCATATTTGAATACCCTTTTGGATATTTTGAAGGATTCAAAATATTATTTACTCCTAAGTCCTTCGTACACTGGTTTCCTATTATCTAGGTTAAATAGGGCTATTAGGCCTAGTTTGTAGGACCCCACTGGTTTTCTTGCTCAAACCTCAGTCAAATGGATTAATAGAACCTCAATCCTTCTAGCATGTTAGGATATTTTTATACCCTACCTGAAACTGTACTTGTTCCATACTGTACCTCAATCCCCTGCCTAAATTCTTCAATTCATTACTATCAAACCTCTAACTGGGCACTCTAAGCTCACCTAAGACTTGACATTAAACACAGTTGTTCCACTCTCCATGACTCCTAACTCTACATATGTATAGACCAATGGCTCCCCTAACACATCCATCTACCCTCAGGAAAATCCCGTGACTAGATTTCATGGGGGAGCCATAAAAACACAAGCTGGTCAGGACAGGACTAGTAAAACCCTTAAACCTTAACCTATCTATTCAGGACACTAAAACAACTTAAATCAACTTACTTGAAAAATGAAATTTTTTTAATACTATCCCATGAACACAACTCTAACACTAAATCAAAACATCCAATTCACTTAGTATCACTATCACTCAATAACACTCGGAGTTCACATAAAAACAAAAATTGCAGAGCTATCTTCTATTCCAAAAAATTGATTACAATCTCTCTCTTTCTTGAATTTGAGCCTACTTCATATTAGATGCCATTCACCATGTTTTTAGGGTATGTTGGTCGATCCCCCACTCCTATCCTTTAGGGGATCCTATGTAACCGAGTTGCATGCAACATTTTCCATAATGACAACTGTTGTTATGACAATTTTGTAACAACATTTGGCAACTTTATCATTATACCACCTTCCTAACTCTTAGGATCTCTATCTCCTATATTTCGAGTAACCAACACCATTAAAGGCCTCATGGCATCTTTTTAACATCATTCATGTGTTTAGAACACATTTAAGACTCAAATCCCAAGTTAAGCTACTAAGGCTAAGCAATGTAAAAACTATTAACAATGACTAACTTTGGTGACCTTAGTCCTAATGACTAACTCACCTAGCCACAAAAATGACCTTCTAAGGTCCAAAACAAACATACAATTACTTTGACTTGGCTAATGTCAGATACAAGCCCAAAATATCCTAACTATGGAGGTTAGCCTAGGTGTGCTCCTGCACCAGAGATTAATTAGAATACATTTTACATTTGGTTTTTATGTATATTGTACTTATAAATTAAGGTCGTATACTGTGGTAATTAACTAATTATATGTCATTTGTGAATTTCTTTTTTTTTTGATATAGTTGGTCTAGAGTGGGATGCACTACATTTGTACATCGCAAACAATCTTGATTGGATGACGATATGGATTGAACAATGTCAACAATCTAGTTGTGCATTAACATGGGAAGGTGTGGCTTCATTGGTTAAAGAAGCTCATCGTAATGGAGATTCCAATGTTACACCAAGGGAAATTGAATTATCATATGGTTTAAGAGATAAACAGGTATGTATAAATATATTAATCACCCATATTATTTAATTATTTTCAATTAGATTGATGTATATATATGTTGAGATTTTTTTCTTTGCATACGTTCGGCCAAGAATAAATATGTTTATCAACTGATGATATTGCAATAAGTTTTGCATGTTTGACATATTGTAGGTGAAATACCACAAGGCTATGTGGTGCAATGGTCATAAATTTTGAATCAAAAAGTTGGATGACATGAAGAAAACTTGTGATTTTGGGATAACTATAGTCTTCTAGGTGACTAATGTTTCATCTAGAAGCGACATACATCTAGAAGTCTTAGAAAATCAATACTATGGGATTTTGGATGATATACTTGAGTGTGACTTTAAGTTCTTCAAATTATTTTTGTTCATCGTCCTATGGTACAAGCTATGATTGAATGAAAATGATCCTGAGAGAACTATTATTGAACATGATAATAGATTTACCATGGTTAATACAAGGTATTTTGAGCGAGCTGGAAATGAGCCCTATGTTCTTCCAAGCCAATGTGAGCAAGTATTTTACTCAGAGGTTCCAGGTAAAGCGGGTTGGTCATATGTTGTTAGACATGATCCAAGAGGAAGGCCGGTAAAGTATAATGTGGTGGAAGAAGAAGATACTAAAGAAATAGAAGATGATCAGGATCAACAGTTAGTTGATGATGTGCTTGACGAAGATGTTGAAGAGGAGGAACTAGATCATGATGATGTAGGAGTTAATGTTCATGAAGATGATATATGTGTGGATGATGACATTATCAAAACTGATATCAATGACGACGATGATGATATGACCAATCCTTACAATGTTGAATTTGGATCGGATGATACAGACAAAGAGTTGGATGAAGAAGAAGATCAATGGCATTAATTTGTATTATCTATTTGATATTAATTTCTTGAAAGAATTATATTTGACTTATGTGGTTACATAATTAATTTATGATGTTTTAAATTTTAATTATATTTGAATTATATTAAAATATGTTCAGTTAACAAATGCAAAAAATAAAATGGATAAACCAAAAGATGAAAGCATGAGACCACTGCCTTGTTGGGTGTATGGAGTCTAATGAAGATCTATAAAAGTGTAATCTATGATGGCAATAATTCAAAGTGTTTGGCACACAGATGTAGTTTATAACTTGTATAAATGTGTAAGTAAATGACTGACAAACTCTACTTGAGATAGAATGACAATCCTAGTTATGTGATTCTTCTTATTGATACAATTAATAATCTTTAGTTACTGTGATTGACTAGGAGGGTTTAATCTTTACTTGAAAGAACCAAATAATCACATCACACAAATACAACAAATGTGTATCAGTAAACTGAATATATATATATATATATATCTATATATGCTTGATATATCAATTTAAACAACAAAAAACCATCAATAGTATCAACTACTTCAAGCATGAGATGATTACAACGACATTTCACCACTTAAGATAGTTATTTAATTTGCAATTTGGCAGCAAGCTCTAAACTAAGACAAAAAGACACAGAACCTTACAAACACATACGATTTAGGCCAGTGCCATATACTATTGGGGAGTCAAATTAATTCACAAATATTTAGATTTCCATAACAGGTTCAAACACATAACATATAAGATCTCTAAAAATATTGCATTACAACAGTTTCAATTTCTATCCTAACTCAATACTTCTTATCAAATCCCTTTACAAACATATCCATCTATGACTCCATCCAAGCATTTTAATTTACTCTTTGAATTAAAGAAAAAATGGAAATCATACACACCATGATAATAGTGAGATGAACACCATAACCCTTGATTATATTATTCAAAATTATGATATGTTTATACAAAGGAGAGCCATGAGCTCTAAATATATCATTATAACTGAAATGCTAGTACTGTCATGAAACATCAAACCTTCATGCTATTGGAACTGTCAAATTTTGACAAATTCATTATTTCTTCATGATTATTAGTCTCCAAAAAAAGATTCATAATGCAGACAAAAAAATCCTCACATAGCATATTTTACCAAAATCCGATTTAAAATTGTGCCATAACACCCCATAAATTTCATCTGACATTAAAATCTTTACATATGAAAATATCGACATAAGTTGATGCAGGTCTCATCGATGATAATATACATATCCTAAATGTATCAGCAAGACATCGCAAGGGTCACACCAATCAAGTTATACATAGAGAGAATGCAGGTTTCTATATCTTATTGGCAAGACAAAAAGTATCGGCATGACGATGTAAGGTCACATCGAGCTAAATTACCTTTTGTCGATTGGAGTAACATGAAGTCTATCAGAGAGACTTTGGTCATCGAAGAGAAAGATTTTAAAACACTGCTCGTAGCATTATTAGTCTTGCTGATAAAGCAAGGGGAGGACTCACTCGGTGAGACAAACGATGCCAAGGAGAATTCAGAAAGTCTTACCGACCCCTTGGGTTACACCAACAGAACTGAGCATACGAAGATAAAGGGTGTCGAGAAGATAATGCACATGGTCTCACCAAAGAAAAAGCGTATCGGTGAGACATGTCACCACGAGGAGATCTAAGAGACATCACGGTGAGTATCATTTTGTCGTCAAAACAAATACTTGATCATGGTGACATAAGTCAATAAAGTGAGCATCTCGGTGAGACAAAAAGCTTTCAAAGTAAGGTGAAGAATTGTTGGCCCGATTCATTAAGTCTGGGCGATAGTTTTTCGGTGAATGTCATGGCGATAAAAAAGCAAAATGAAAGAAACTATTGAGGAGACTTGTGATGTCAGGGAAACTGTAAGACGTCTTAGCGGATGGGTGAACGTTGATCAGGTAGACCCTCCAGAGGTTTGAAATGTCTTATTGATGTTATTGTATCGACAAGACATCAAACGTGTCATACCGATAAAGTTATACACTAGGACAATGCAGATTTGTATTACTTATCGGCAAGACAAAAGGTATTGACGTGACGGTGTAAGGTCATATCGAGCTAAGTTACCTTTTACCGATTGGAGAAAAGTAAAGTCTATCAGAGAGACTTTGGTCATCGGAGAGAGATTTGAAAACACTGGCCAAAGCGCTATTGGTCTTGCTGATAAAGCAAAAGGAGGACTCAATCGGTAAGACAAATGATGCTGGGAAGAGTTCATAAAAGTCTTACCGACCCCTTGAGTTACACCAATAGAATTGAGCATGCGGAGATAAAGGGTATCGATAAGACAATGCTCGTTGTCTTGCCGAAGAAGAGGCATATCGGTGAGACATGTCACCATGGGGAGATCTAAGAGACATCACAACGAGTATTATTCTATCACAAAAAAAAATTGATTGATCTCAACGACATACTTGATAAAGTGAACATCTTGGTGAGACAAAGTACTTTCAGAGTAAGGTAAAGAACCGTTGGCCCGATTCATTAAGTCTGAGCGATAGTTGTTTCGGTGAAAGTCATGGCGATATAAAAGAAAAAGGAAAGAAACTATTAGGGAGACTTGTGATGTCGTGGAAACTACAAGACATCTTGGTGGGTGGGTGATCATTGAACCCTGATGTGACAACGAGAATTTAAAAAAAAAACTTGCAGCATTCATGTCTTGATCGGTAAAGACATTAATGGCGCCACGAAGCATAGGAGATTTTGTATATCAGGGTATGATCAATTGAAATCATTGTCTCATACAATTCAAAGTGAAGGAGAGCAAGGGAACCAGTAGAGCAATTAAGGCATTCACCTGGCTTGAGTTTGGAAGAAGTTACAGTAAGTTTCTCATCCTCTCAAAATTCATAAAAAATTGAATTATGGAAGGCACTAGTTCAGGAAAACTAAAGGGAAGAAAACCCGGGGATGGAAGCCAATCAAAAGCAAAAAAGAAAAAGACTGAGTTGCAACCAGAAGGTACTGAAAGGAAGCTAAATCAAGACATCATAGACCAGTTACCTAGTTCTGGACCTAAAGCTAGGCGTTCTGCACAGCTCAAAGTGGAAGTTGACAAATTGGACAACAAATGCAAATTTATAGGTGATGTTTGGACTCCGATTAGAGGCTATGAGTTATTCAATTTCCATTACCATAGGAGAAATTGCTTTGAGCTAGTATGCAATCCATGGAGGCTCAATTTAGGGAAATTAGTGTGCCCTAATGTTTTTATTAATGTCGAACTAGTAAAATTGTTGGCCGGACACTATGATTCAAAAAAGAAAGCTATATGTGATTTGTCAGGGAATCCATTGATCCATGTATCTGAGAATGCAATTGCTGAGGTTTTCAGAATGGAGGGAATATGTAGTGACAAATTAGTGAGTGAAGAGATTGATAGTGAGTTCAGAAGGATGGACACCATTTATAAAGGGTGGAGGTTACCTCTGCATAGAATTAGGTGTCATGGCAAACCTACTCCAATGGAAGACAGT
Source organism: Sequoiadendron giganteum (assembly GCA_007115665.2). Lineage (NCBI taxonomy): Eukaryota > Viridiplantae > Streptophyta > Pinopsida > Cupressales > Cupressaceae > Sequoiadendron > Sequoiadendron giganteum. Next base: position 295,527,716 of record CM021107.1, read on the forward strand.
GAGGGGCCACCCTTTCATGTAGACCTCTTCAAACCTTACCTAAAATATACTTACTACTCAGTGGGATAGGTATTAAGGATGGAGGTACCTGAGCATATGGCGGTTGTGCCCATGGTGATTTTTGCAGACATTTAGTATCATAATTCTAGATCATTTGACTATGTTGCACATGTTTTTAAGGAGCTGGATGCAGGTTTGATGGCGATAAAGAGTGGTGATTCTGTTCTCCATCTTAGAAATTACTCGTTGCTGATGCACTTAGTGTTGTATTTTGGACAAGAGTTAGGTTTATGGCCCCAAGAGCTAAGGATTTCACAATCCGACAAGGAAGGTAGGCCATTTCCTGTTCAATTATGGACTACTATTTGGGACAGCAGGTTTGCCAATTCAAATTTCTTACATTTTGAAGAATTCTTTGTAAAACCCTTGTATAGATTTTTTAGCCATCCTTGTGATTATTCTTTATCTGAACAAATAAAAAGGTTTTTTAGGCCTAGAGATTACAATGGACCAATTAACCACAACTGGGGGGATTGGTATTGCATAGAGAATGCCATAATGATTAGGGTTTATGGCTTTGAGGATACACCTTTCATTCTGCCCATAACTATCCCGGATAGAATTGCATACCTTGAAATTGTTAGACAAATAGATTACTCCAGTGTTATGAACTTAAGTTCATATGGGAAACAGGCTTTTATGCCCAGTACATTGTGTTTTAGTGATTTCACTGTATTAGCCAAGGAAGGTTATGATATGATTCTGGACAAATTATTGCACTACAACATGAGCAGAGCACCAGTGAGAAAGAACTTTGATCTAGAAGGGTATATCCACTCTGCTAGACAAAAAGTAAATCTCCGAGGGTACCATCATGTGCCCTTTAAATCTGATGACATAATCAGAAACCTGGAGGTAGAGGAAGCTGAAATTGTGATTGAAAAACATAATCAGGAGTTGTTGGATGCTGAGTTTTTATCCTCCATTAAGGGGATTTCAAAAATAGACAGGCCACAAAGCTCATCTGGGAAAGTTTCAAGAATTAAGACTCAAGAGTATGCCTATGTTGCCAGAGAAACAAATGTTGAGGAAACCATGGATGTAGATACAAGACATGAAGACTATAGTTCTTTCATATCAGATGATGAATTTATAAAGACCTCAGAGTTTAAGACATTTTTATATAAGCAAAAAGGGAAAGAGATAAGGGGACAGGTTGACAATGTCACTCCAGGGAATGAGGATCAATTGTTAAAAAGCTTAAAGGATGAAGTGGAAAAAGAGATGATTGGCATGACCCTTGAAAAGGGGAGGGAGCTGCTTGAAAAGGCAGGTGTTATGATTTTTCTAGGTTTGGATATGAATTATGCATTAGTTTTTGATAGTTTCTTAAAAGATAACAATGCTACCCACAAGCTCAGTATAGAGAAGGTCATAGAGGTATACACAGGATCAAAGATACAATCCTGATGATGAAACATTGATGATTTGGGCCTTGTATCCTCCTCACAAGAAATCAATTGTTATTGATACTGAAAAGGCATTCAAACATGTCATGACCCTGAAGGCTGGGGAGGTTGATCCTATAGCGACTGTTGATATTGGGATAAATATAGCCAAGTTGAATAAAGCCCAAATCCAAGCATTGATAAGAGAAAAGGGAGATGTACAAAACCAATAATGAGAGGATGTTGAGAGAGAATGAATGCTTGAAAGACTTGGTAGGTGGTGTAACAGAACCAACAAGGATGTTCACTCAAGGTGAGAGTTCACAGAAAAAAGACCGTCGGGAAGGGTCAACTGCATACTCTCAAGGGAGAATGGATGCATTTGCTGCAATAATAAAAAAAAGATAGGTTGTTTTAACTACTTGGTTAAATAAACTCTGGGGAAAACATTCATAGTACGCAGATGCAATAAAGGAACATAGGAGAGTGGATAGAAGAATTCAGGAAAGAATTGAGGAATTGGAGGAGGACACTACTAGTAATGAAGAGATTGAAAATTCCAATTGTATTATGGATAGGCATAGGGATTTCTATGTGGAGTTACAAGGGGATATGCAGGGATTGATAGAGGCTGTCGAAGATAGATTCACCAAGTTATGTGATGATGAAGGGAAAATGAAGGAAGCGACTACATGGAAAAGTGAGTGCTAAACAATACTCCAAGGGATGCTGGAGATAGCCACAGCGAAAAATGTGATATTGGATGCAACATGTGAGCAAAATGAGCAAATGATAATGATGGAGATTGTGATCCATGATGCATTGGGAGATGCCAACACTCATGAGTGCCAGGATTATGCAGAGCATATGTCTGTAGTCCATTTGTGGCTCAAGAGAAATTAGTTAATAGTGGATTTGTTAAACCTTTTATTCTTTAAACCTTTTTGAAAAGGCACGTCCTTTTGCAAACTGATGTATAAGTATCCGTTGTTGGATAAATTTAAGGGGTAGAAGATAGAATTAGAATAGGATAGACTGTTGTAAGCATTAAATTTTTCAAAAATGATGACATTCAAGGAGACTATGTTGCATGTATGAACTTTGAAGGAGATAATGAAAGACTATTGATTTAGTGGCTTCATTCTGGTATCAATTGTTTGTTGGATTCTTGCGATTATTTGATTGTCTCCAATCTGATGTTTCTTGGATGTTTAAATTGAAGTATCAAGTATATATTCTATTTATCAGTACACATTTGTTGTTTTTGTGTGATTTGGTTTATTGGATTCTGTAAAGAAGAATTAAAATTCCTTTCAATAAATTACAGTAATCTGGGAATGCCATTTGGATTATTAAGAAGAATCAGATTTATTAGATTTGATATTCTACCTCAAGTAGGGTTTATCAATTACACTCTTGCATGTTTATACTAGTTGTAAACTCATAGTTATATTCCAAACAATTAGAGGACCTGCTAGATAGAAAACATTCATTAAAGGCTTTCATTTGACTTTGTTTTACCCAATAAGGCATTGGTCTCCCTTATTTACATTACATTAGTTTTATTCATTTCATTTAACATCTCTTAATTGAACATATTAATTCATACCTTGATATTGCATATACAATTTATACCAAAGTAGGATCATATCTTTCCACTGTTAAATTGCCATTTGTGGATAGTTAGATCAAGTAGGAAACATAAATTGAACATATTAATTTAGTATAAGAGTCAACCAATCATAAGGAAAACATAATATGAAGATGAATTTTCTCAAATCTTGTGGTTGTAGATGCCCTTTTGAAATCTATGCAAAATGTGGGAGGATAGACAAAGCTCATGAACTATTTGACACAATGCCTCGAATAATTGTAATCTCATGGAATACACTCTAATTAGAAAAGTCTCATCACTGCCCTCATAACAATCTATCAATTTGTTTTAGTGTCTATTGTGTTATACCCAATTTGGGACATGGGGTATAACAAAATAGACACTAAAATAAATTGAGAGATTACAATTCTTTGAGACATTTTGTCAAATAGTTTACAATCTTTTTCTATCCTTCCACATTCTGTATAAATTTTAAAAGGGCATCTACAACCACAACATTTGAAAAAAATAATCTTCATATTATGCTTTGATGGATGTCTATACCTTGTTCCAAATCTCCCATATTAAGGAAACCAATAAGGATTTTGGTGAAGGTTGTGGAATTTTTCTTTGCATCTACCAATTGCATTTGTTTGAAAGTTTCTAAAACCTTTTCAACAAATCCATTATGTGTATATTCTAAAATCATTATAGTCCTTATAGTCCTTCTAGTCCACATCACTTTGTTTTTTGAAGAAACTATTACCATATATTTCTTATTTATGTTCTAAATTGGATACATGTTTATAAGTTTGATATTACAATTAATAATATTAATTTTGGCAAGACATTAAAAGATTTTGTTGATTTTAAAAATATATGCATCCCAATGTAAAAATGCCAACAATGGAAGCAATGATTGTAACACATAATTTTTGATGTAGTATCCAATTCAAAGGATGATGTTACAATTTAGGGTTATGATTGGGTATTTAATTAGGGTTAGGATTTAGTGTTCGGGTTAGTGTTAGGTTTAGAGTTAGGGTTAGGGTTAGGAAAATAATGTTAGGATTAGGGTTAGATTAGGGTTTATGTTTTATGGTTAGGGTTAGATTTAGAGTTTTGGTTATGGTTGGGATTAGATATGAAATTAGGGTTAGGGTTTAGTATTACAATTAGGGATTATAGTATTAGGGTTATATCTAGAATGAAGTTTTAGGGTTATTGTAATTATGATTAAGGGTTGTTTTTATATTTGGCTTAGAGTTGGGGTTAGGATTAGGGCCAGGGATAGGGCTAGGGTTAAGTTTAGGGATTTTAGGGTTATTAGAGTGAATGCAACTAATTAATAAAATAAATAATATTTAGGGTTAGGTAATTAGGGTTAGGGTTGGGGTTAGAGTTTTGGTTGTGGTTAGGGTTATAAAGATAGGATAAAGGTGAGGGTTAGGGTCAAGGTTAAGGTTTCGAGAGAAAGGGTTAGGTTATGATTTGGATTACCCTAAACTCTAACCATAACCATAAACCTAATCCCAAACCTAACCCTAAAGAAAACACATAACCTAACCCTAATTGTAGTGTTTGAGGCTAGGCTCAAACACTATATAACCTAACCCTATATAACCTAACACATAACCTAGCACTAGAAAAAATTCTTCTCCCAAACAATCTCCTCTACTTCTATTCATGCCTACTAGAGTTGCAACATTCAACATTGGTGCTTCAACCATTCATTCAAAGCTAAGAATTTGAAAGCAACGTTCATTTGTAATATAATTAATCATTTAACAATATTATAATTATTATTAATCTAATACAATATTAATATTATTAATAATATACCAATAATATTAATAATCTAATATAATTACTATTAATCTATATATAGATTATATATAATCTTAATATATCAAATATATCATTATAATTCATATAATGTAATATAATATTGTTATATAATATATTAATATTATAACATTACTATTAATCAAAGTGCTTTAATATTTATGTCGAGTTTTAGTACATTATATGACAGGTTACTAAAGCGGCTCCGAGATGCACGTGCTCAAAATCGACGGTGATGTTATAATCTTGATGAAAAGTTGCTTGACGGTTATGTTCAGTGCTGGTGACTTCTCAAACACAAGAAGATGTGATTTTGGCCCTATTAGGAGAAGATTTAAAAGTTGATTCTAGAGTTGAGAAAAATTATCATATTAAATTATGAAGCCCCTTTCTTTGGCAAGGAGATTCCATGTGTGTTCAAAAATTCTTGTTGCACACATTTCCATTACTCATGTTGCTAAGAACCTTGCAAATCCTCATATTTGAAGATTGAAAAATCCAAAGGTATATTTTATGGCCTCCGTTTAACCAAGGAAAATGGTTTCACAAAGTATCCTAGGAGTTTTATTATTTCCCTAATAACTATAATAGGCTTGGCTTACTTTTTATTCACTTCTCTAAATGGCACCATAATAGGCTTTGCTTGCTTTATATTCACTACTCTAAATGGCGCCATAATTTTTTAAAATTTAATTAACATACTCTAAAACCTAACTAAAGCAGGTTGTAGCTCGTCAAATTGGACAAGTGAAAGGTCAATACCAGCACTGAGGAAGACTTTGGAGGAGTGAAAACAAGGTCAATATTGTTATGCCTTGCATAACCACCCCATCTTTTGCCTTGGTCAAAATGGGTCCCCCTTTGTTATTTTTGTACTTAGTTGTTTTTGAAACAAAGTTTGGAGTCTAGTTTTGCCAATACTTTGTTTTTCTTTGGTTTCTCTGTCGGAATCAGAACCAGAACTGAATCAGGTTCTGAAAGTTCTTTTGAGGCTTGTTTTTGGTTCTATCCCGACAGTCTTTTCTTTTCCTTTGTTTTTGGTCTTTAGCGGAAGCGGACCCGAAGTGGGAATTAAAATGGTTGTTATCAAATTTTGCAAAAAAATCACAATCAGTTTCAATCCCGCCTCTGCTATTTTTATTTTTGCTTTGTCTCGGTTTTTGTGCTTTATTTTATTAGGTTGGTCTTTTATTTAACTTTTTGTATTTGTTTTTAGTTGTCGGACGTGGAGCTGGAATGGGAATGAGGTTTGGAAATTTTATAAATTTGAGATCCCGATTCCATTTTAATTCTGCCCCCACCACTTTTTGTCGTTGACTTTTTGACTGAGTCACACTATTGTGAAGTGTTTGTTCACTCTCAGTTTCGACTTCGCCTTTATTGTGCTTTAAATGCATTAATGATGGTTGCTAGTGTAGGTAGAAATTCACATATTTACCTTTATTTAGGGTTAAGTCGATCATTATTGTTATTGTTAAAGATCTAAGAGCACGAAAGTGCAGTAGCAAAGTTCGTTTTGAGAAAATTGATCGAGATAGAGAAGGGATTGTGTGCGAATCGATTCAAAAGGTTAGCGCAAGTTTGTTTGTGTTTGAGGTAGGTTTCTTATCTTTGTTGTTCTTTGGTTTGATTGTTGTTGTGTGTTTTGTATATATGTTTTCCCATGTTTTGAATCGCATTGTCATTTCGTTATAAGTTCGTGATTCTTGGCATGCTGGTTTGAATGGGTCTTCTATATTCTTGGTCGGGTTGTCTTTTTATTGTCTTGTACGTTCATGTCGTTTCTTTCTATTTTTAGGGCACCACCACTTTCACATCTTAATCGTGATTGCATCGTGTTTGTTTTTGGGTTTGCAGTAGATAAGATTAGATTAAGAGTTTTCAATGGCGTTAGTTAGATTAGAAGTTACAGTGAGGTAGATTAGAGATTTTACAATGAGTTAGGGTAGATTAAAGTTAATTAGGGTTTTGTCGTCTGGTAGAATGGTAGGGTTTAAACCCATGCCCTAGTTTTTGTCAGGTTTGTTAGATTAGGGTTTCGTTAGTCTCTGTAATCACTTTTAAAATGATTTAAAAAAATGATATCTTAGAATGCAATTGTTCCCCATGGTCATATGGGTGTAGAGTTTTAAGCTCCTTTGCCATTTTATAGCGATCTAGGTCTAAATCATGAAATTGTGTTGAAAATGAATAAAGTATTTGATGACATCATGATTAGCATAGGCAGAGGCAGGATTGGAATGGATTATGGACCTAAGAGTTTTGTTTTATGAGGTTATCGATTCTGAGTTCTAAAAGGTTTTCCTTGAAATATACGATAACATTGGCGGAGGCGGGATCGGAACCGATCTTGAACTTAAGAATTTTGTTTACAAAAGTTATCGATTCTATTCTCATCCCGTTTCCAGCTCTGCGTATAATGGAAAGTCTTTCTTCAAAGTAATGATAACGTAATCGGAGGCGGAGGTGGAATGAAAATAGAATATGGAAAAAGGAAAATTCAAAGAAAACCAAATCTGTTTTTTGTTCCGATCTCGGTTCCGATAACCTCCTCGACTCCGACTCTGAGCCCGTTTGTTATTAGGTGAAGATTCTATATCGGTTTTTGCTCCGAGTCCGCCAGTGTTGTAAAAGAGATTCTTTTGAGCTTTTGTTTGGGTTTCGACTCTGATGTATGTGTAACAGGTATGTTTTAAAAGCATGTTTTGTGATGATATCTAAAGATCTAATTAGAGGTTTGCTTGTAGGAAAATTGAAAGATGCCAGGAATGTCAAGAGAGGCTACTCGAAGGAATCAACCAGCTGGAACATCAAAGACAGCACCAAAAATAAAGAAGTTGAAACTAGAACAGCTGCCTTATACGTTGAGGTATGATCATAGGGATCCAGTGGTGAAAGTGAGCAAGGTGGAATCAGACTGGTCAGATATCACAGATACTAATCTGGGCCAATATAGCTTTGAAGAATTACATGAAGAGACCTTTGTAGAATGAGAAAAGTTGACAGGGAGAACACAAAGGATTGTTGATTCCGGTCTTGCACATATCATTGTGTTTCCTTTATTAGTCCAGTGTCCCGAGTTGATATTGACAGTGGCCAGTACCTACAATCCTGCTACAAGATTATGCATGGATTCACAAAATAATGTGATTATAGATCTTACTCCACAAATGTTCCAAGGCATATTTAATGTTCCTGATCCCAAGAATTTGGTGCAGCTAATTGAAGTAGAGGAATTGGAGAAATATAGCGAGCATAAAGACTCCAATAAGTCTCACTTAAACAAAAAATGGTTAAGCACAGAGAAGAAATCTTTAAGCAAGCTTGCAGACCAGCCAAAGAGGGTAGATTTCAAGAAGGAGATATTTGATTTGATATTAATGTTGTCCAGAGTGTTTGGGAAGAGGGATGCCTTCCACTTCAAGGAATGGATGTTTCATTTTATTCAAGTAATCTTTTAGGGTGATTACCAGTTTCATTGTTCAATGATTGTTTTTGATGCTATACATGATCAGCTCACAAGGGTTAGACAGACTAAATCTTTCTTCATGACATCTTACATTGTATATGCAGTAGCAAGGTTGGGGATTTTCTGAGGATTAAACAGAGTAGGTATAATGGGAGTTTTGGATGGACAAAAGAAAGTATGGGAACACTACGATCAATTATCTCTTCAGGTTACTGAGACTCATTTCAGAAGAGTCAATGATGCATTTTTAATGTGGTTATCAACCAGTTGAGTGGAGATGTAGGATACAGGTTAAGTCAAGAAGCTATGGCTTTTATTGTTGAATGGGGAAGTTGGTATATCCAATACCCCAAATTTACATACTTCAGATTGTTTGGTTTTGAAGGTCATCCCCATTTACTTCCAAGATGTTGCAGTAATAGAATAGTGCTTATGGAGTTTGTGTATCAAGCCATTGGAGTTAATGCTAAGTTTGGGATGAAGCACAAGACAGGATGCCATAAATTTCCCATGACACTGGGTGAATATAATTGTCAACACTTGAAGGGAGCGAAGGTGGTTTGTAATGAGTTGATACAATTGAAATTGGGATTGTATACAGCTCGAAAGTATTTTGATCCAAAGAAGAAGATGTATGCCTTATTACCTTCACTGTTTACTAGACACTTTAATTTGTTAGAAGACTTTTGGTGTGATCGGCAGGATGAGTATGACTTGAGGAAGAAGAATTATGAGAGATTGTCAATCTCACTCATGTTAGAGCTTGGTATTAAAGAAAATATTCCCGACACTTTGGTGGATGATGGAATTGTATTAGATCCCTCATATGAAGCCTTGAACATTGGCACCAAAAGCTTAGATCCAATAGATTGGAATGAGGAAGAAACAATTGATATTAAGAAAATCGGAAGAACAATCTTGGATAGAAGTGTGCAATGGTTAATGTTGAGAACTCAAGCTCCTCAAGGACCAGTCCTTAAGAAGGGTAAAGGATAGAAGAGGATTAAAAGAAAGACACCTCCCAAAGAGCCATTGGAATTCTTTCCTCCAGATGTTGAAGAAATAGAACTTGAGGTAGTCGATGAAGAAGAAGAGGCACCAGAGGGAGATGTTCCAAATGTATCTGTTGTTTCTACACCCACATTGGGTGAGTCATCCATACAAGCCCCACTCATAAGAAAGAAAAGTAAAGAATTTCAAGAAGGAACTCTTCATACCATGGATGAAGCTACTAAAGGAAAAGAAGTGGAAGAAGAATTTGTAGAAGTTGAGACAGACTCAGATGAAACTCTGTTAGAAACAGATTTGCAAGAAAACATGCCTCTAGGGCATACTATTGAGTAGATTCTGACACAAGAAGAGCAATGGAAACTATTTGAAGATGCTACAAGAGAGTCTGATGCAAGGGCTACAACGGAGAAGCAAAAGGAAATAGATGCTAAGGTGCAAGCTGATGCTCTACTTCAACAACAACAATTAAAGGAAAAACAAATTGAAACAAGGACATCAACTGATAAAATAGAGGAGCAAATGAGGCAATGAGAGCATGAGCTCAAGGTCAAAGCAAAAAATGACAAATTGGAATTGATACAGAAAATCCATGATCTCGAGGAAGAGAAAGCAAGAAACCGAAGGGAAAAGGAAACCCTAGTTGCTAGATTGAAGCTTGTAGAGGAAGCTCGACAGAAAGAACAAGAAGTTGAAGCTTTGAGAAAGGAAAGAGATGCTAAAGAGCTAATAAAGAAACAATAAGATGAAGAAGAAAGGGAAAAGGCAGAGAAGCTCATAGCCTTATAAATGGAAAGGATAGAAAAGGAAGAATCAGAAAAGATAAGGAAAGAAAAAGAGGTCGAAGAGATAATTAGGAAGCAAAAGGAAGAAGATGCCGAAGCTGCAAAACTTAAAGCTTTGGAGGCAAAACGGTTAGAAAGAGAGGCCTTAGAAAAAGAGAAATTAGAGAAGGATCAGATGGAAGAAGAGAGATTGAGAAAAGAAGAAGAAGACAATAAAATGCAAGAACAAAGAGATAGAGAAGAGGCTGAGAAGTTGGTGCAGATGCATGTGCTGCAAGAGCAACAAGAGAAAGCAAAGGTTGATTCTCACCCTGAGGTAAATGTTCAACCATCCTCTACAATTGCTGCTTCCTCTTCCATGATGATGACTGCTCCCAGTGCTCCTATATGGTTGAAGTTAGACCTGTAGAAGAGAGCTAGAACACCTCCTCAACCTCTTAATTAGGAGGACATGATGAAGGGAATTGAACAGGAAAGGCCTAAGAAGAAGGATAAAGTCTTACAATCTACTAGACTCATAGATAAAGGGGAGATAGTTGGTGAATGTGCCATGCCTATGACTAAAAAGGACATAGGGGATATGTAGCTAACAGACTATCAATTGAGTACAGTTAATTTGGGAAGACCTACTAGAAATCAACAAATGAATCTGATTGATGTGGTGGCTTCAACAACTAAATCAAGAATGATGAAGGACAAACAAAAGAAAGATGAGCTTAAGGCTCAATTGGATCAGTTACATTCATTCTTGAAGAGTTTCTCCTCTCCAAGGTCACAACAAGTTGCAGCCATTGAGACTCCTATTTTGTTAAGCAAAAAGGAGGTAGATGATTTGGTGCAAGTTAGAGGTAAGGCGGAGATGGTAGATAAATGGATAGAAAAATTGAACCATGAGGTAGGTGAGGTTTTAACAAAAGGATTTGAGGCCTACAAAGAAGTAGAGGGAGTAATAAAAGAGATGCATCAATACATTGAGGCATCAAAAAAACAAGAAGAAAAGTATAAGGAGTATAGTGAAAAGTTAGGAAAGATAAATACATTGCCTCTAACTACTCTTCTAGAAAAATCTATACTTGAAGATGATAACAAAGACTTTGTAGAGAAGACTTCTCGCATACTCAAGTTTAGAATTGACTTTTTGAGCAAACACAAGGATGAGATTTAGGAAGCAGTTAATAAGTTGACAGAGCAGTTGGAAGAGCTGGAAGCGGTCATGGCCATAATTGTAGATGTGAATTTAATGAAAAAAGATGGCATGCCTTTGAGTCAGGTTAAAGAGAAATGGAATGAAAGATTCCAAGGACTCATGCAGGAGAAGGATGATGGAGGAGACTTGGTAATAGATCGGCTTGTAGAAGTCAAGGAAGAGATAAAAGCTATAGGGAGAGAATTGATAAAGATGAAAAGTATGAAAGAGTTTACGGCAATTGAGTTGGATCGGATCAAATTTGAAGATGACTGGATTAATGGGCCAAATATAGATACTTTACAACAAGTCTTCACCAGTTATGAAGAGTTCAGTGCGGATCCAGCTTCACATGCATGAATTCTTGCATGCATAATGTTCTCCTTCTTTGCATGTTGCATGCATACAACACTAATAGCTTTTTAAGCGCATGACTTCCTCTTCTATTCTATCTTCTATTTTTAGTTAAGACTGAAAGTCTAATGTAAGAACTCAAGATCAAATTGATTTGAGTTTCCAAGAGAGTCTGAATTCCTAAAAAGGTGGAAAGCCTAAAATAGAAGTGAGGTTCGAACTTTTGTATAGTTATAAATACCAGATGGGTATCACATTGTAAGGGTCAGCTAATTGAGAACTAGATTGGCTTACCTAATGTTGAGAGATAGAATTTTGTAGAGTTTTTGCAGAGATACATTGTACTTAAATCTTTTACAGTTAATAGAATTATAGGTTTACTCGAAAGATGGTGTTTGGAATTAAATTGTTTGTTTGATAAGGCTGATAAGTTATGATCTATCTGTATGTAGTGATTGTGCTAAACATAAGAGTTTCTTGAATGATGAAAGTCATTTGAAGGAATCAGATTTAAGGATCATCTTATTAGATTATCATTAAGTTGAAGTTATTAAAAAGTCTGTTGATCTATAATTTTGATGATGAATGAATGTGTGTTCTTTTGAAAATCCTTGAAATATTTGTGAAGAGTAATTGCGAAGTTAATTAAGCACCTAAAATGTATGCAGTGGTATAGATTATGCCACAGACTGTATCATCTTATGGTTTTTATGATCTATTTGGAAACATTCATCGTTGAAAGTATATGTCTAGATACTAGATAAATTCGGTTCATACTTACTGGTTTACCCCTTTGTTCTATATTTTTCTTTTATTTAAAACCCATTGATTTACAGGAACTATTTCGATAAAAAGAGTTATAGCTTGAATCCTTTGTTACCAGCACAAGCCCCTTGAATATTATAGTTGCATGAACCAATTGAGTGACATCAGACAGTTGAGAACCAACTACCAGGACCTTGGGAGTTAGGCTACTACATGTTGTCTTTCTTTTTCAGGAGAAATAGAGTAGAAATATTTTGTTTTAATGTTGTTTGTGTCATTTTAACCATCAACAAATACTAGCGCCGACGAAGAGTTTAGAGCTAAAAAAAGGTCAATACCAGTGCCGAGGACTAGGTTGAGGGCACTCAGGGAAAATCGATGACCAAGGGACAGTGAGTATTGTAAGTTTGGCACCCCCATTCTCTTTAACCTGCGATTTTCATGCCTAGTTTCCAAAGATCTTCTCACACATTGGCCCCCCCATTCTCGTAAAATGGTATAAGATAAGATAGAAAAAGTAAAATAGCTTTATCTTTCACATTTTTATAGTGATTACTAGAGGCACGTAGACCAATTCTTCATAATAGATGAATTTGATCATACTTTTCCAATGATGCAATAGCTCAACTTTGGGGTGTATCATTTAGGCAATAGTTCAACTTTGGGGTTCATCATTTAGGCAATGACGTATCCCTACTCTTTCCATATGCTCTTTCCTTTCTATTTATTCAAATGTATAGTTTATGTCTTATATTGTATTGAAATAGTTATTCCCACAACTTGTGTGGGACACCATACATTTGTAATTATCAATAAAAGACATTTGTGAAATTTTTGTGCAATCTTTCTCTTGTATACATTTGCATAATGAACTGCAATTCATTTGATAATACTTTTGTGTATATGAATGGAACTTAGTAGAATTGAATGTGTACCTTTATCTTTATTTTTGCAAAAAGTATCCCAACTTTACTTGATTGAGTTAGAAGCTAAATTAGGTAAAAAAATTGGTGACATCTTCTATATGTTTGTTTGCTAAACATCCTCACCAGTTGCCTAAACTTATCCATTGGGCATGGTGTCGACTCTTGGAACTTGACAAGACTTGAGAAATAGTCTTGCATAATTTTGTAACTCATCCAGAATAGTGCATAACACCTACCAACCTTATTCAACCTACCAAATGACTCAAAACAAACTAACTGTGCAAACAAAACTTATTCACTTAAAACAAAAACTATCCTAACCTAGACTAACTGAGGAAAGGAATACCTAAATAAAACCATTAACTAGTTCATGAAAGTAGCTACTCTTTCTTTGCAACTTGTAATGCTCCATATGTTTGTGAGCATCAAAGAGGAAACAAAGAAATGATAGATGTTTAACCAGCTATTGCAATGCCTCATAAATGGAGAAAACAAATCCATAAATCCACTCACCATTCATGTTATCTTAAAATGGATAGGATAGTAGGATAGAGTCCTCATGCTTGGGTGCAATAATGACTTGTGATGCATTGCTAGTTTCCATCCTAGTTAGATGCCCAATAGGACATCCCCTTGAAAGCTTTAGATTGGTTTTTCCTTTTTCCTCTTTTGGTGTGATCATATCCTTCATATTACTCTTATGTTGCTCTTATGGTACAAGAAATTGATTTGGAAATTCATGGTTTTCTTCTTCTTTCAGAGAACCCAATAAGGTTGATATAATATTATCATGACTGCATTCTTCAAACCTTTCTACCTTTTTTATGGTTGTCCTGTTTCATGGCTAAGTTTAGACAAGAGAGAAGACAATTTGAATGATTAGAAATAACATCATTACCTTCACCTTACATGATAAATTTCCATGTTGATTCCTCATCCATGGTCAATGGACCATCCTCTTCCATTAAGATATAATAACTCATCAAAGCTATTTGACCCCATCATTTGTGCCTATATTGTCATCTTAAATGTCGGAAACACATACCATGTAGGCATTCGGTAGTCCACCCTCTGGCAATGAACACATGCCACTACATGTGTCAGTACCTGTGGATGCAAAGGCCACTACTAATGGTGATGTTTTAGCAGCATTTCTTGGATCTTCCTGTATTACTAGTACGGGAACATTTCCAGTCACATTTGTGGTGACCGAGGATTTCCTTCCCATAAAGATAAAGAAGGTCCCAAGTACTTTAAAATGTTTTTTTAAGTAAGTGCTAACAGTGGGGATAGCACCCTATTATATTGATTTACAAAATGGCAATATTTGCCTACATTATAATTGTAGGAAATGATGTTTTTTATAAACATCTAAGTGATATTTCATTGGATCTCTTCGGGCCCACCATACATACACGGTGGAATGCCCAAAATCAAGATTTAAAAGATGAGCTCATTAACCATTTAGTTGTGTTGTTCGGTGATAAAAAATTCAACCGAACCAAGGTCCTTAAGAAAGCTGGTACCTATCTAAAGTATGTGAGGGACCAATATAGGTCACATTTACAGAAGAACAGAAAGTACGAGTGTCCCCCCATGATTCCAGAAAGGGAGTGGAAGGACTTGGTGTCGGATGGAAAGGAGAAGGCTGAAAAGAAGAAAGGAAAGATACTACCGAGCCAAGGAAGGTATGTAATACTATCAAAAATTTAGTTATATACTGATTAATCTTTCTTTTTACATAATCTAACGTATTTCAAATTTTTTATAGGTTGCTCGACACATTGAAGGCAACAAAGGCAAGACTAGAAAAACACAGGCATCACAAACTTGGCTCTGGTGGTTATATGAAAGTAGCTGCACGATTTGTAAGTATCAATAAATGAAATATTGCATCCAAATAATAAATTGCAAACAATTTTGGTTTTATCACATCATAGAAGCAAAATTCATGATCGCATGCAAAAATGCAGGGCTTTGATTTCAATAGAGTGCCCACACAAGAGGACCTAAAGATTGCCTTCGACCAAGGCTATGGAGCCCTGACTGAATAGCTAAGAGTCTTGACTGGGCAAACACAATCTTCCACTGCATCCAACACGCAGGTAAATAAACTCAATAAAGTTTATTTCAAATTAAATACTTGTGCAATCTGTTCAATATTAATTTCCACCATAATAATGTGCCTATTTGTTTTACACAGATAAGCAATGATAATCCTGCACATGACATTGGAATGCAGCCTGGTGAGGGTGGAGCGCAACCTGCCGATGAAGGCCATGGTGTGCATCCTGGTACTAGATGTATTCATGTGCTATACAAAACGCAGTATGGATTAATACAATTAAACATCTTTAATTGCATTTAGTGTATTAATGAATGTAACCTTTCGTGTTTCAACTTTAGAGCATGTAGAGCATGATCAACATGTTGAGCATGATCAGGCTAGACAAGATCAGGAACATGATGTGGCTCCATTAGGTAAGCAGGACCACTCTAATGTTCTTTTAAACATTTTTAATTGCAATTGGTGTATTAATTAATGTAATCTTTCGTGTTTCAACTCCAGATCAGGATTTAGAGGGTGTTCAACATGTTGAGCATGAGGCTATAAGACAATATCAGGAACATGATGTGGCCCAATCAGGTAAAGAGCACCACTCTTGATGTTCTTTTAATTAATGAAATACGTGTAACAATAATAATAAAACATATCAATTTAACATTTCTTTCTATTGCAGAGACCCCCCCTTGTAGCCGCATCCACGCGGTTGTGAGTACACGACTAGGCGTACATTAAGATCACGAGCAGAGCTCATAACAACTCAAGGGGGGACAAATGATTTTGAAAACGATACTCCACTTCAGCAATTTTTAGCTGCAAAAAAGAAACAAAAAAAAAAGTGATTGTAATCATATTATGACAGCCATATTTTTGATAATATGTAAAAACTGAAAAAATGAAATATGTTAATGAATGAATCTGAATATGTTAATGAAAAAATGTTATATGTTAATGAATGAATGTGTATATGTTATTAATGGATGAATGAATGAATGTGAATATGTTAATGAATGAATGTTATGATGTTATTAATGCAGGATGAATGAATGAATGAATGTTATATGTTATTAATGGATGAATGAATGATTAATGTTATATGATCGGGTATGGGGAATTGAGAGTGAGTGGAGGGGGGGGGGGAGGAAGGGCCAAATGAGCTTCCACCTTCACGTGGTTGGCCCTGTTAAGTAGAGATTATTAAACTACTCTCAAAACAAAGAGAAGCTCAAAAAGGTAAGTAATGCACTTTTCAATATAAGAAATGCATCATTTGAAGCATCAAACCAATCTGCAAAGATGAAAGAAAGTGCTAAATTTTCACTATGAACATTGTGTTGTGTGTGGATTTGATTTCAAAGCTCTATTGATGGAGATGGCTTGTATGAGAGGCACGAAAATAGTTATCATTATTGCTGCTACAAATAGGCCTCATATCACTGTAATAGTCTTGATCTTTCAATGAATAGGTTTTTAAAAAAAAAGCACTTTCTTGTCGAATTTACGACAAACTGCAAAAATGTCTGATGAATTTGCAATGTATCCGATGAAGTTTCACCATAATGACTTGCCTATTTCGTCGCTTGTTCGATGAACTTTTGTCACTATTTCAATCTAAACTATGTCACCAAGACTCTTGCTGATGTAATCCTATCAGCATCATATAGCTGCTCGGGTAGACCTTCAGAACTTACTCCGATGATATATGTCTTGTCAATATGCTTCCCTCGATGAGACAATATGTGTATCTCGCCGATGAAAAGTTATCGCCGAGACAAAAAACAAGTCCTCCCGATATATCTTCTTAGGCAATTTTGATCGCTGTAATAGTCTTCATCTTTCACTGATATGCCTACATTTCAACATAGGTTTTTAAAAAAAAAGTGCAATCTCTCGTTGATTTTACGATGAACCTCAAAACGCGTCCGACTTGCCTATTTTTTCAATGAAGTTTCACCATAATGACTTGCCTATTTCATCGCTCGTTCAATGAACTTCTGTTGCTATTTCAATCTAAATTATGTTGCCAAGACTCATGCTGAAGTAAGCTTATCGGTGTCATATAGCTGCTTAGGTAGACATTCAGAACTTACTCTGATGATATATGTCTTGCCGATATGCTTCCCTCGGTGAGACAATATGTGTATCTCGCCGATGAAAAGTTATCGTTGAGACAAAAAGTCAGTCCTCTCGATATATCTTCTCAGGCAATTTTGATCGCTGTAATAGTCTTGATCTTTTAACGAATAGATTTTTTTTTAAAAAAGTGCACTTTCTCGTCGAATATACAATGAACCGCAAAAACATCCGATGAATTTGCAATCTATCTGACGAAGTTTCACCGTAATGACTTGCCTATTTCATCGCTCGTTCGACAAACTTCTGTCGCTATTTGAATCTAAATTATGTCACCAAGACTCCTGTCGATGTAATCTTATTGGCGTCATATAGCTGCTCAGGTAGACCTTCAGAACTTACTCCGATAATATATGTCTTGCTAATATGCTTCCCTCGTGCTTCGTCGATGAGACAAGATGTGTATCTCGATAATGAAAATTTATCGCTAAGACAAAAATCCAGTCCTCTTGAAATATCTTCTTAGGCAATTTTGATCGCTATAAAAATATTGATCTCTCAACGATATTGCCAATACGTCGAATTTGTGTCGTAATGGTGATAGACTTACATTATTAATCTGATGGTTTGGCGAAGGTATGCCTCCTGTCATTCGGGAACTGTTCATCGCACGATCGACGAAGTTGGCATTGCGGTTCCGACGAGCGTGCATCGTGAGGTCGGCGTTTTGTAGCCCATCGGGATGTAGATGAAATTTGAGCGACGACATTGACTTCCGTGATTTGTCGGTTGACCAACAATGTATTTTCAAGATTCCGATGAAAGGCTGTCAGAAATTGGGGTCAAATCCTATAGTGAAATACTATTGTAGAGTGAATGATGCATTCATTAGACACATTATAAAACTTCTCAAAGGAGACTTCAAGATAAGAGTTACACACAATGCCCGTGCATTTATTTAGAGGTTCAGATTCTTGTTTATTCAATTCCCTGAGTTTACTTATATCTGAACCAAGGGCTTCAGTGAAAGGCCATACAAGATGCCCCGATATCCAACAACCGAATGATTTTGTTAGAAGTGTCAAGGTAGCTGCAAAATGCATATAATTTCCTTGTGAGTAAGCATCAACCAAAAGTACCATATCCCCTCACATTTGGTTAGGGAATGTATGCTCTCCCGACTACCAATTGTGCCAAATATTTTGAAAAGTAGTTTGTTGAATACAATCTGAGCCTCTACACTCCTCGACCAAGGATGGACCCATATGACAAATTGAAGAAATGTGTGGAGAAGGAGTACACCCACCTACACAATATTGAAGATTTCTCAGCTAACTGCCGAGATGACAAAGGGGTACACATGAGGCATTCCATGTATATTCTGATATACTTTGTTAGGATAGTCAAGCTGTTCCCAGTGCCAAATCAAATTATTGAACATGAAAACACTATTATTGATCCCAGGTTTTATGTTGTCTCTAACATGCCACTGATCCTCATAGATTGGAATAAGGAAGAGGTCAATGACCTTGACATTTTGAAAAATCCAATTGAGCACAAAACAAGGCAATGGGTTGATGCCCAAATTGCTTAGCTAAAACTTCAAGGGGTTGAACTCACTTATGATGAGCTCGAAGATGAGCTTGAGAGTGGAACAGATAGCGGAAATTTTGTTGCCCCAGCTGAAGAGGCTTCTAAGTCTCCTCCAGCCACTAGGTCACGAAAGAGAAAGGAAGAATTAGAGCATTAGTTAAAGCATAAGGTATAATGTATGAAGTCATCAGAGGTTGAGACCTCAAATAATGTGAAGAAATGAGGCAGATTCTCTAGCTCAAGCCATCACTGGTCTCCCTGTTCCTCCTCCAATAAAATCACCTAATATGGAGATGACAATGTGGATCTCCAAGGAGCTTGAAAGGAAAATGAGCGAGGAAGTTGAAAAGGAAAAGGATGTTGAGCCCAAAGATCCCTTCAATGATGAATACCATGCGCATCTGGAATATGAACACTTGGTCATTGATGGGGTAGTGTATGAAGAAGAAGAGAAGTCTCAATCCCCAGAGGAAGATGTTGAGGACAATGACAACAAGTATGTAATAGAGTCCTCCAACCAAGAACTTCAAGAGGAGTTGTCCAAACAACTCAAGGATGTTGGGGATGAAATCAAGAGGAAGTCCTCTGATGAAAAGAAGGAAACATAGGAAGACATGGAAATATCTACTGAGCCTCCATCAAAAGAACAAGATAAAGACCTTGGCCAACAAGAAGAAGTACCTCCCAAGAGGGAAGAAGGAAAAAAGAAGAAAGATGAAACTAAAGAAGAAGATAAGCCTGAAGAGGCTGAAACAAAGAAAAGCCTCGAGGCAGAACATCATGTGGAGCTCAAGCAAGAAGAGGAAAAGGTGCTAGAAGGGGAGGACAACCCCAAAGAAAATATTGCCATTACTGAGTCAAAAGAGGAAAAGGCTATATTTATCCATGAATCAGATGAAGAAGAAGAAGAGAAAATAGAGAAAGAGGTTTTGGGCCATGAAGAATGGGTTATCCAACATGCTCATGAATCACCAAAGGAGGGATCCAAAATGCCTGAGTGGCTAGAAAAATAGCTACAAAAGAAGACCCATGCCCCCATGGATCCCAAGAAAATACTAGAGGCAATCCTAACACGGGATCAAATAGGAGCTCAGAAAGAAAAGAAGCCGAAGTTCATATCGCATATCATGATGGAAGCATCAGGATCTCAGACAGTGCACATTGCCACCTCGGTAATGGGTAAAGAAGAAGGGATGACTTATAATATGTCTACTATTGACCTAGGTATGGCTACAAGGGAGAAAAATATCAATCAACTCTAGGGATGCATGGCCACAATTTTCCATCAAATGAATAAGGACCAATCCTCCAAGGAGGAATTGAAAGTGTAGGTGGTTGACCTCACTACCTACATACAACAATGTTCCTCTGCTGAAGAGATACCAACAATGCCATAAGCCCTGCCATTGCTGCTATCAAAGGACCAAATAAACAAGATGGATAAAAGAAAGAATTGGTCCAAAGCTACTAATGAATGGTTCCAGCGAGTGGTCTACAATAGAGATATAGGTATTATCTATGCCACCTGAATAGCGAACAGGTTTTGAGAAGTACAAAAATAGATAGAGGGCACCGAGAAAAATTGCCAATGCTTCACTGAGCTTCATAGGATTACTTATCCTAAGCTCGAAGCTATCCTCAAGATGCCCAAAAAATCATGGGAGAAAGATCTTGGTCTGGAAAAGAACGATCAATGGCTAGTCGAGACATGGAAAATGAGCGTAGACCATAGGAAAGAAGTATTGGAGTAGGTACTCTATTAAGTGGAGCTCGACCTAGAGTGGGTCAAAGAACATTGAGAATATTGTGAAGAGTATTTGAAGCTCACGAAAGACTTTGACATGCCTCCACCAAGCTGGATCCTGAAAAGGTAAGGCCATATTTTCACAAGAAGATGGAAAACGGGGCTATTGATTCATTAACGCTATATTTTATGGACTTTGATGCTAGGGAATTTTTCCAATCTGAACGGATGACAAAGGCCACACCCAAGTGCCTAAATAATTGGGAGCTAATCATGGGAAGATCAAAGAAATTGTCATTTCAAGTGCTTCAATCATATATAATGGAATGGGATAAGCTCCGAGTATTGATAGGAAAAATCGTAGAGTATGCCACTACAAAGAAAAATGAGTGAAAGCCTATCATTGATGATGATTTACTCACTATGTAGCTACAACAAAGGGCAATCAACAAAAGACAAAATGCTATAGTGCCAAGCACTAGGAGAGAAAATAGGCTAAAAGACAAGCAATGTATTTTAAATTGTAAAATATTGAGGGTAGATGAAACCCTAGTTTATAGTGAATCTTGGCCACTCATTTTTATTTTTAAGCACTATAAATAGGAGGTCTCCTCTCATTTTCAAGAGACAGTTGAGTTTTTGTAAAGACATGTTGCTGAAATTCTAATAGAAATTCATTGATTTTGGTGGATTCTTGAGTTTCATGCATGTTTCATGATTCTTCTCCTTATATTTAGTAGATTTGAGTATATTTACTTCACTGTTCTATTTGTTTTACATGCTTTAGTAAATTAGTTAATGATGTTCATTGATGCTGAAGAATTCTGCTGTGTTGATGCCCTTCCTTGTTCATGCTTTTTGCTATTTGTTGATGATAAATAGCAATGTAAAGCTAGTCTGAACATATATCGACCGCTGCACTTAAACTTCATCTTTATTCATGTTCCATGGTGAATGAATGATTGAAAATATATAGACCTTAGAAGATAGCACTAGTTTCATGATACCATAAGTTGATTTGGTTAAGTGGAATTTAGTTTCAGGAAGGCTGTCCACTGTAGCATTCTCCATTATCATTGTTCATTGGTAGTTGTAGTTCTAAGAACTCCCTCTTCTCCCTTCCCTTTTGACCTTTCTTTGAAATTGTAATTTGGGAAAAGTTTAGGCATCATTGTAAAGCCAAATGTAATCATAAAAGTGGAGTCCAGACTGTTGTTCTAAATTCGCAGCAATTGCATATCAATTCTAACTTCTAAGGGAATCCATTTCAAGGACCAATTCCCCTCCAACTTAACACACGTAAAGCTTCCCTATGATTAACAATAGATCACATTAACTAATTGAGAAATTCCAAGAATTTTCATGACCTAACACACTATTGGTATGTGGCGACTGATCATTCTATACTATACACTCTTCATGTATCCTCGCTAGGGTCCGGGGCCGGGCCGGGCCCCGGGCGGGGGTTCGGGGGCGGTAGGCCCTGCGAAATTTTTTTTGTCCTGCTTTTTCGCGAAATTACTAAAAGAGGGAAAAATCATAAAAAGGGAAAAAACCCCGATTTTGTATAACCCTAATTTATAAAGGGTTTGGGATAGAGTTATAGTATCATAAGAAATAGGCGATTATTCACGATATTGTAATAGGGTTTTGCACTGGTTAATAATATCATTGGATGGCTGCGGTTTGGTGGATGTAGCCCACATTGGGTGAACCACGTTAAATTCTCTGTGTTAGTTTTATGTGTGTTTTATTTTTGGTTTATTTGATAAAATCTGCATTTAGCTTTTGGATATCTGCCTTTGAAAACCTAACACACCTGAGAGAGCTTGGGGTAGTAATTTGTAACTTGTTTACAAATTTCTACCTTACAAGAGAGGTAGCATACTTGTGTGCTTCCTATGTTGAGAAGGTGCAAAAACACCCATCAACAGAACTGGTGCTAGAAGGAGGGCCCAAATCATGCTAAACTAGATTGAATTGGTTCCTTCTCCCCTGAGAGGTTCCACAAAGTGTTAAGATCTACACCAAACAAAGGGGAATTTCAATAGCTGCCAGCCCCTACCAAGACTAGAAGAGCTAAAAGAGGGGAAGCATCCACTTTAGACACTTCCAACCAACCCACCTCACCTCCATCCTCACCCTCCCCTTCCACCAACTTGCCCTCACTTTATTCTTCACCCTTGGTAGTGCTTTCCTCTCTTCAGCCACTCCAAAATACCTTCCAGGCTGCCACCTCCCACAGCCAAAGCGTTGCCTTCTAGCCTAACACACCTCCTATCCTGGGTATAGTCCCAACAATTGTTTCTATCCCTTTGCAGCCTCAAGTCAATTTGGTTCACCCTCTCTTTACCTTTGCCTCCCATGGTGGGGCTAGGTGACAATCCATCTCCTTTTACCTTCAATGTTTACCATGATATGCCAAAGAACCTAAAGAGCTTTTGCACGAAGTTTAACCCTTGAGATCCACAAAAGACAATAGAAGAACACATCAAGATATTTCAAAAAACTTTGAAAGATATGTAGATCGTACACAAAGACATGGCATGCAGGCTCTTCCCTTACTCCTTAGTGGAGGAGGCCTTCTACTTGTACATTCACTTTTCAACATGATCCATAACCACTTGGGGTCTATTGAAGGATGCCTTCTTGCATAAATTTAAGATCCAAGTCAACCCCTCTGAGCTATACCAACATTTCATGGCCATTCAAAGGGAAATCGATGAGTGAATCAACTCTTTTAAAGACCAATTTCACCGAGCATGAATGAGGGTGCAAACTCCTTATGTAGTTGATGATGCATTTTCTCGATTAGTATACTATGTAGCCTTGGACAACCTCACTTCTACCTTGGTGAAGAGGATGAACCTACCACTAGGTCAATTGATAGATGCCTATGCAGAAGTAGTTAAGGCTAGTATGGATCTAGGAAAACATATTTCTAGTCCGCTACCATCTTTGGGAGTAGTTTTCCACCCATATCAGGTTCAAGGGATTACCCAAGCCTTGGCACAACATAAACCCTTGATGAACCAAGTTACACAACTAGCAATGGTGCCTCACCTGAGACAACCATTGAATTAGGTGCCTCTCATGCCTCAATACTTGTACACACAAAAAAAAAAGGTTTATTCTTAGCCACCCCAAGTGCTGACATACCTCAAAATATCTGAGTTTCTGCCCGCTTAGTAGAATCAACCAATAGTGCAACCAGTCTTCCTTCAAAATTCAACTCTGCATCCAAACAATGCTAAAAAGGATCAGATAGATGAGATGAAAGAGATGATTAAGAAGATGCCAACTGGAATGAAACACTTAAGGAATTAGAACAACTAGTTGCAGCCCTCAAAAAGAAGTATTCAAGCTAACCTCAACTGTGACAATTGTGATTCGAGTAATCCTTTTGGAAAAAAATCATGAAAGAGGTCAGAATTCATGATAGAGCTTTGATAGAAGGCATTCACAAAGACAAAAATGGACATGGAACACAAGGCCAAACAATGGTGGTGTCCCCACACCTTTGAACCAACCCAATAATAGCGAAAAGACCACAAGTGAGGTATACTTGGCCGAGGCACTTTTATCCGGATGGTGTCGTATTCATAAGACGAGTAGACATTCTGAGTTGGATTGTCTAGAATTCATGACAACCACTAAGATTTTCTAGATAGAAGTCTAGAACGCGGTTGATAGTTCGGGATGCAAAGACATTGTTCCATATGAACCCTATGATTCCTCGATGTTGATTGTCAACCAGGCTCCTTTCTCCAAGGGTGAGAGCAACGTGCCTAAGAAAGAGATTGCTACCCAAAATGATGGTAAAGTAGAAGAGGTAAGTATCGAAGGACCTTTGTCTCAGCTCTTTAATTTAGTAGGTAATGGTCCACTAGATGAGGAAGAGCCAAGAGAGGATGAAGTCCAAATGTTTCACCAAAGAGCCACCCCATATGATTTGAGTAGGCAAGCAGGTGGTCCTTTCACAACCTTGACTCCTAATAACTTTAGCACCCCTCCTAACCCAAATTCTAGTAATAACCTAGGCCGTCCTCATATACCCACTTAGTAATTTAATAAGAATAGGAAACAAGGTCAGAACCAAAACCAACTTGTTAGCTCTTCTCAAATCACTCCCTTCAAAGTTGAAATTGAACAAATAGGAGAGTATATAGCAGAAGAATTCAAGAAGGTCAGGTTGAGTTTGTCTTCTTTTGAATTACTTAAAGTCCCAATAGTTAGGAATACCTTTTTGAGAATGATTAAAGGGACCCCTTCATCCAAGTCATCCCAGGAGGTGCCTGTCAAGAGGGTCTCTTTTCACGACTCACAAAACAAGCCTATACTTCGACAAATATTTAACAAGAAAGCAGACCCACCTTCAAACCAACAATTAAACAAACAACCTACTAAAGAACCAAACCAAGTCCAAGCCCAAAACAAGGGTAATGACAAAGATAAGGGTTAGGTAGCCCAAGTTGACTTTTCAGGGGGGCTATTTCAAGGAAAGATGGAGACCCCTCCCTTCTTGACCACCATTGGGATATTTGGAAAAAAATTACACAATTCCCTACTTGATTCAGGAGCTTCTACTAATGTCATGCCCTTGGTGGTGTGAAAAGCTCTGGGAATAGTTCCAACTCCCTCTCGATGCAAAGTGATGCAAATAGGAAAATTAGAGATCAACATAGTTGGTGAACTTAACAGGATACCTATGTAGATTGCTTCTAATCCTAGGGTACAACAAACAATCAACATTCAAGTTGCTAATATTCCTGATACTTACGGTATCATCTTAGGAAGGGATTTCACCTAGGCATTGAATGGATATGTTGTCACCAATTATTCCCACCTATGGTTGTCATGGAAAGGATTCCCAAATCAGATTTGCATTGAGAGAGAACCACACATGAAATTCATGATCACCGAGTACAACAACACGAATGAGGTGCTATTTTCTAAAACAAAACTTGGAAATTACTGCCCTATGGCATATTCAGATGAACAAGGATGTTATGAAGGAGAAATGGCTGACGAGGTCCTTCATGTGTTGTGCAGTCCACTTGTCGGCTTGACTCACACACATGAAAGTACGGAGATAGTGATTGAATCAGATGATGGTAGTATTAGATTATTGGATGGCTTCCAAGACTTCATGAAGAAATGTGTGCAAGATCAACTCAATTTGTGCATGAGAATTGATTTTCATGAACTCCTATTGCCCATTTGGTGCAAGGTACACAATGTTACCCACTCTAAATTTGAATGATACCTATGCCAAATAGCAATCGAACATGTCAAAAGACATGTTGTCATAGAAGGGGAATTCTAGATGGTACATCTAGATCAAGGCCATGCTGAGACCACGTCGTCTCCCAAGGTTGACGAGGTGCATACACTGCTAAGCAAAAAAGAAAACTCTATAGGTTCTGAGATCGAGGATTCTCCTAGGTATTGGATGTTGCGCTTTGACGGGTATAAATCTAAGCAAGGAGTTGGAGCTGGCTTTGAATTGATCAGCCCCACAAGTAAGTCATACTTTGTTGCTCACAGAATTCAGTTTTATTGGACAAATAATGTAGCGGAGTATGAGGCGTTGGTTCTTGGTCTTCTTATGGCCTTAAAGAAAAGGTTCAAAATTTTACAAGTCTTCAGTGACTCAGAGTTAGTCGTGAAACAAGTAAGGAAGCTTTATTCCTATTATGATAGAAGGATCACCAATTACAGGCATAGGGTGTGGGATCTCTTAGAAATTTTAGATGCATTTAATATTCAGTTGATCCCTTTTTCTTAGAATCATACTTCCAATGCCTTAGCTCAAGAAACTAGCACCCTCTAACCTCTATCATTTCTTGGCCTCAAAAGGTTCACCGTTGAGCTCACCTCCACCCTACTCATGCCAAAAAATGTTTCCAAATTTCAAGTGTTCAATGATGATAAGCATATCTTGGATTTCATCACCAACTCTGATGTATTTGCAACTCAGATAATTGATGAGATTGAGCCTGAAGAGGTCAAATTGGCCATAAAAGGGGTCATTAACCTCAAGACCAACACTATTCCTAGAGGCATTGTCTAGCTAGAGTGGATATTTGACTTAGATTAGATCAGAGGTTAGGATAAGCAAGCGAAGGACTCCATCAACAATCAGTGTGACACCCATAACCTTGGAAAAATTGAGGAAGTTAAGAATGTATTCATTGGTAAGGTGTGCATGCCAGAAGAGAAGAAAGGAATCATTGATGCTCTGAAGAAGTATCATGATGTAGTTGCTTGGAGTTACGAGGATTTGAAGAAGTATGGTATATCGATCATTACACACACCATTCCTCTTAAGCTAGACGTAAGGCCGTTTCGACAATGACAATGCCCTATCAATGCACTATTGGAACCAATTATTCACAAAAAGGTACAAAAGCTATTGTCCACAAGAATCATCTTCCTAGTCAAACACTCCACGTGGGTGGAAAATTTGGTCCCAATTAGAAAAAACAATGGTGAAATAAGGTTGTGCATGGATTTTTGCAACTTCAACAGAGCTTCAGAGAAATACAATTACTCGGTGCCTTCATTGGATGAGGTGCTTTAGATAGTCAATGGATCCAAGATGATGTCTTTCCTAGATGGATACTCTAGATATAGCCAGGTAATGGTGCAATACGAGGATAGAGACAAGACAACGTTCACCACCAAGTGGGGAAATTTTGCATATAGAATGATGTTGTTTGGGATCATCAATGATGGTGCCACTTTTCAGTATGCAATGGTTATCGCCTTTAAGGATTTGATAGGAAACTACATTATCATCTACATGGATGACCTTATAGTTTTTTAAAAGAATCAAAGTGATCACATCACTGATCTATGCAAAGTCTTTCAAAAGTGCAAGGAGTTTGGAATCTCTTTGAATCCAAAGAAGTGCATCTTCAATGTTACAAAAGGCAAGCTTCTCGAGCACATGATTTTAGAAAGAGGAATTTCAATAGACCCGAAGCATATTCAAGAAATACTAAAAATTTAACTTCCAGGAAGCAAGAAGGAACTGAAATCTTTCTTTGGAAAGATAAATTTTGTCAGGAAATTCATCATGGGCTTTGCTGAAATAGTCAAGCCACTCAATGCCATGCTAAAGCCAGATGCCAAAGTTGAATCAACACGAGAAGTGAAGCAAGCCTTTGATTAAATCAAGAAATAAATTGCTAATGCACCCATGTTAGTTAGTCCTAATTATCTGAAGTTGTTCTATATTTACTCATTTTCTTCAGACCATTCGTGTGCTAGCATATTGACTCAAAAGGATGACGAAGGAAGCGAGCACCCAATTTTCTTCATGAGTGGTCTACTAAAAGATGTTGAGATAAGGTACAACAATGTGGAAAATCAAGCATATTCTCTAGTAAGAGGAGTTAAGAAGTTTAGACACTATATCTTATGCAATAAGGTATTTGCCATAGTATCTAACCCAGTAGTGAAGACAATGCTAATGCAAAATGAACTAGGAGAAAGTAGAGAAAAATGGGTTACTTTGCTATTGGAATATGACATGGAGATTCAACCCATAAAATTAGTAAGAGGGAAGGCCATCACTTGTACAATAGTTGAAACGTTGCTTGAGGCAGGACCCGAGCTTCTTGTCCAGCAATACCAACTTGAAGATGTCTCCCCTAGAGAGTGGTACAATGGCATCATCTACTATCTATTGCATAACAAGTTTTTTCCTTGCTTGCAAGGAGTCCAAAAGTGTGCCCTTAGTTTAAAAATTATTAGCTACATGCTGCAAGGTTTCTTTATATACAAGCATAATCATGAGGGGATCTATCTTAGATGCCTTGGAAAAGAAGAAGCAAAGTGGGTTTTGCTAGAATTTCATGATAAATCTGGCACTGGCCATGGGTCTAGCCCTTCCACCGCTCATCAAATCTTGTGGGCTGGATATTATTGGCCAACCATCTTCAAGGATGAACATCATCACGTACAAACTTTCCATGTTTGTTAGATCATTTCTGTTAGAGAAATAAATGTTGTTGTCCCATTGCAACTAGTCTTGGAGGTAAGGCCATGTGCACAATGGGGCCTTGACTTCATTGGTCTGGTAAGCCCACCATCCTCTACAAGCCACAGGTACATTCTAACCACCTCTAATTATTATACTAGATGGATGGAAGCAATTGCATGTAGGCAATGTACCATAGAGGTGGTTACTAATTTTCTTGAAAGTTTTATTTTGAATCATTTTGGCTGCCTGTATGCCCTTGTTTGTGATAATGGCCCCACCTTTTCCTCGCTAAAATTTTCTAGTTGGGTCTTTGACTATGGCATTTCTCTCAATTTTTCATCCAACTATTACCCTCAAGACAATGGCCTAGCTGAATCCACAAACAAAAACTTGATTACTGTGATTAAAAAGTTGCTTGATAAGAACCTCAAAGATTGGCACACCTAGTTTTGTTTTCCCCTTTGGGTAGATTACACGTGCCACAAGGCTTCCTTGGGTGATTCCCCATTTCACCTGGTCTATGGGATAGAACCTGTCTTTTCTGTACACCTAAAGATACCCACCCTCCAGTTAATCAACATTTACTATGATGAAGGGGATTTTCGAGAGGCCCATTTGGCTGAATTGTTACATCTAGAAGAAGTCTATGACAGAGCCATTAAAATTTTTGCCAAACATCAGGACGTAGTCAAAAGATGGTTCAACCATCAAGCCAAAGTTAAGGCCTTTAGAATTGTTGATTTGGTCCTATATTGGGACAATGCCCATGAAAAGAAAGCGGGACATGACAAATTTGACAAGCTCTGGCTTGGCCCTTTTCAAATTTCCAAAATTCTAGGAGATAATGATTTTTGCCTCAAGACACTGACTAGTGAGAAAATTCCATTGCCCACCAATGGGTAGAACCTTAAGAATTATTTACTTGTTTGAGCCCTACTAAGTTGACCTTTGTAAATAATTGTATATAGGTTAGTTTAGGTTTCCTTTCTTGCTTCGCTATTTTTCTTTGCTTTTGATCATTTCCTGGTTGTTTTGTCTTGCTAAGCATCCCTATTCTTGCTAAGGTGTTCGTGCTCGGTATGATGAATGGTTCACTCCACTACCTTCTCGTTGTGTTCCTTGGATAAATATTCACTCCTAACTATTGGTCTTTGACTGCCTCCATGAAATCAACTTCCTTACTTGAACAATTTGACCTGGGAAGGGACCCTTGTTTGAATCCTTTTGCATTTATCTTGGATCATACACAAAATACACTTTAAATGCTTCCAAGAAAACTATGCAATAGTAATTGGGAGGGTTGGGTCAGTGAAAAATATTAAGTTTTCTCTAGTGACCACTGTGATTCAAAACCCAACACGAGCTTCGATACTTGCATAGTTGAGCAATAAAAGAGGAAAATTATTGTAAAATGAAATATCAAGAAAAAAAGAAAAACAACAAAAGGTCAAAATATTCAATTGTGTGGGTGTGTGAATAAATCTATCAAGGCTATGGACGTCTAACTGGAAATAGAGAAATGTTTGTGGGATCACAATGATAACTCCATCAAGGCTATGCATGCTTCATTGGCAGTAGAGCAATGCCCAGGTTGCTTTTGGGGTTAGACCACTTACGTAGCTTTCTTTCGTCTAATCAGTGACTGTTTGTATGGTCTTCAAAGAAAGGGAATGAATCTACCTTGCACACACTTCCAAGATTCCTCCACACATTGATTCAACTAAGGATCCCGTCCTCCTTCGACCTCCCAGTTCACCTATGGAACTTGCTTTTGGTCGGTGAAGCTAGAGATACTGGGTTCTGAATGAATATTTATCCATAGAACTCTTAGGAGCATTCCCTAGTGGAGTCACCATTTGTTGTTCCTATCCCATTCTGAATAGGGACCCTCTCTTTTGCTGTTCACTGGGTTGCTTCTACCCTCACCTCATTTTGCATGCCCCCTATTTTTAAATCCTAAGTGGTCAATGAGTCTTAAAGTTACCATCTTAAGTTGACCAAGTTTCACCATCCTCAAAAAATTTGGTCTTTAGCCTTTACGGAGTCCCTTTGGTAGTTTTCCCTAAGTCCTTAAGATTGTTGTCCTTCACTCCCTATGGGTCTACCCTTGCAAGCAACCCCTAGTGGAGTTCCATCCTTGCTTCACTTTTTACACAGTGGTCGAGTCGATCCATCCACCTACCTTGTGGGTCCCGCGGTGTTGATTGTCATCTCAGCCATCAGTCTACAAATGGAAAATATTAGGTTGCCTTCCACCTTGCGGCTCTGTCATTCCCACCACTGGCTATTTCAAAACCCGTGCCCACCAACTGTGCCTGAAATCATACCAGAATTTAAGGGTAGCATTTAATGCACCAAATTCTATAAATAAGTGCCATCAAAAAGTCATTTTCACTGACATTCCCTTTGAATTTTTCAGCACTCTTCTTTCTTTTGTCATCGTCGCACCCACGTGATCCCATTGCCAATTGAGTGTTGTTGCCATCAGATTCTTCATGATCTCTTGCAGGTTGTTCAGGTAGGTTTTCCGCTGCTAGCTATTCACTCATTTTTTACGAAATTCTGTAAAGTCTTAAAATTTTAAGGTGGAAAAATGTCGACATTAGCTAGAATGACGAATTCTGCACAAAACCCATGTTAGAAACATTGAAAAAAATTTGAAATTGGCCACTTTCAACCACGTAGAAATTTGCACTGTGGCTGTCGTTCTTGACCAGGGCTATTAAGCCCTTACGGCCCACAAGTCCTTTGTTGTTGTTCCATCAATCCTACAATCGAGAAACATTAATTGTGACCATCACCCTCGGTGGACCCGCGTATGTGGAGGGACACCACCCTCTCGCCATCACCTTTTGAACTTAGCAAAATCCTAAGTAGCAAGACCCTTGGGCTTTTTTGGATCTGCAGGTGTGAGTCTCCACACAAAAATAGCTTATGCCCTTCGCCATTCTCAAAATGACCATTCAACCCTGGCCTTCCACCTTATGGGCTCTACGGAGCCCTTCTTCGTTGCCAACCAAGCAAAATCAAACACTTGGCCAAAATCACCCAGGATGCCAACCCTTGTGGGTTTTCTTCCTCAGGCCACTCAATGCCACTGGCTCTTTACTTTGCTGCTATTTTGAATGACCATTATATGCCACCGTCTCGCTCCACAGACCCAGCTGAACCTTTCACCATCGGGGAGGCCTTCACGCTATTAGTCCTTTGCAGGCCGACTCTAATGGACTGTCATCTACTATTTTCTGGCATTAACAACATCTAATCCTAAACAATGAAGCTTTCCCTTCTGCCCGCTCGGTGGGTCCCACGTCTGTCCTTGCTGGCCAAGCTACTCTCCTCCAAAATTAGCTAAGTATCAATCCCTTGTGGGCCGCTATTTGCAGGCCATCCCATGTTGTTCATTGTTTCAGAGTGGTCGTCTACCTTCGCCCATCCACTTTGTGGGCTCCACTCTATCCATCTCCCTCTGATCCCTTCACATGAAATCACTAAGTTAAGATTGGAAGTGGGCCCCTCCTGTGGGCCTGACACTATAGGCCAATGTCCCATTGTCGCCATCCTGCATTTTCCATTTTCAATCGGACAAGCCCAACCTACCATTTGTCATGCAGAGCCTGATTTCTCTACCACTATCTAAAAGAATGATGTTCATTGATGTCTCCTATGGGCCTGATGATGCGGACCACCTCCTGTAGGATGTCGTCCTACTTTCACCATTTTAGAACAACTACCACCTAGTTGCTTCCCGCGCCTTCTTGACCACACCTTTCCGAAGGATTTGAACTTTGAAGGCTAATCCTGCTTTGTGGGACTCTATCTATAGGATTCCACCTTCCCAAGGCCATTTCCAAATGGTAGACCTCTGAAAGTCTGAGACACTACTTGCTGCCATAGCCCCTAGACCCACATGCCAAAATTATTGTGTTATCACCCCAAGGACCTCCGAAATGATTAGATCTTCTTAACCAAGTGACTTAACATATGGTAGGTCCCATCTTCATTGAGAAGTATCAATGTGAGTGGCCGACTACAAGCCATCGTGTCTTCTTCACCATCTGGACCCCACCTCCTCCAAAATGGTTGCCAGCCTAAGGAAACCCACATCCCTGGGCCCACATTGCTTTATCTTTCCCAAATGAAGGGAAAATGGTGATTTTCAAGAGATGTGATCTTTGAAAGGTGAATTGCTTAATCTAACATTTGTTTTGTAGTGTTTCCCCTAGCTCTTCCCCTATTTATATATGAATATGCTTACTATGCCTTTGATTGTAGGATTTATGGAACCAGCTACAGGACCATCGGGGACATCCACAAAGCAAGAAAAGGGGAAGAAATCTACTAAGGCCCCTAGAGGAAAAGAGGATAAAGATCAAATGAAATATCAGTTTCAGGGAGTGGAGGTCACCTCCTGAGTCACCACAGAATGGGACAAGATTATAGACACCAACTTTAGACACATCAGTATAGACATATTCAAACAAAGGGTCATAGTTAACCCCACTACAAAGAATGTGAAGAAAATAAGGAAGAGCGGTCTAGCTAAGGTAGTCAATTTCCCGCTGGCTCTTGTGGCCCCAAAATTGGTGATGGCTTGCAAAGAAGCCTACCAAGAAAAAAGAAAAAAATCATAGACCGAGATAGTAGGGTATTGGCTTATCTCTCAGCCAAGTATATAGCACAAACATTCTACATCCCCACCTATGATCCTATGGAACAAGAAATAATGGAATATGTAGAGAACATGTGGAAGGTGGACCCCTTGAAGTGCAAGAAATTGATTAACCAATATTGGTTAAAGGAAAAAAGGGGCAATGCAAATAAGGTGCCCCAAGAGTTGTTTAGAAGTGATTTCTATGAAGATTATCATGACCTGGTGACTTTTTTGAGTAGATTCATGGGAATCCCTACTACCACATACTTCTTTGATTGGATGTTTTATTTTATAAAGGAAATTATTAGAGGCACAACCAAGTTTGATTGAGCCTGGATGATCAACAAGAAATTGCATGAGCAGTTTCTGGTGGTTAAGAAGTCCCACCAATTCTATATGACATCCTATTTGGTCTACCTTCTAGCCGATGCCAATCCATATAGGGGTTTTTTGTAGTGAAAAATACAGCAACGTGGAGGGAGCTAGAGGTATATGACCAGTATCTGCAACTCCAATACCAAAACTTCAAGAAAGACTATTGGAGAGTGAATGATGAATTCATGAGACACATTATTAGACTTATCGAAGGAGACTTTGAGAGAAGAGTTACGTACAACACTTGTGCATTTATTTAGAGGTTCAAATGATTTTTTATTCAATTCCCTAGGTTTAATTATATTTGAACCAAGGGCTTTAGTGAAAGGCCATACAAGCTACCCCAATATCCAAATGACTAGATGATTTTTTTAGAGGTGTCAAGGCAGTTGCAAAATGCACATAATCTCCTTGCAGGTAAGCCACGACCAGTAGTACCATATCCCCTCACATTCAGACATGGAATGTATTCTCCCTCGGCTACCTAGTGTGTCAAATATTCCTAGAAGGAGCTTGTTGAATACAATCTTATCCTCTACACTCCCTAGCCAAGGATGGACCCATATGGAAAATTGAAGAAACTTGTGGGGAAGGAGTATGCACACCTGCACAATATTGAAGATTTTTGGGCTAATTGTCTAGATGAAAAAGAGGTGCACATGAGGAATTACATGTGTATGACGTCATAATTTTTTAAGACAGTCAATTTATTCCCAATGCCATATCAAATTGTTCAAGATGAAAACACTGTTATTGATCCCAGGTTTGATGCTATCGCTAACATGCCACTGTCCCTCATAGATTGGAATGAGGAAGAGGTTAGTAACCTTGAAATTTTTACGAATTCAATTGAGCACTTAACAAGGCAATGGGTTGATGCCCAAATTTCTTAGCTAAAACTTCAAGGGGCTGAACTCACTTACGACAAGCTCGAAGATGAGCTCTAGAGTGAAACAGATAGCGAAATTCCTGTTGCCCTAGTTGAAGAGGCTCCCAATTCTCCTCCAGCCACCAAGTCATGAAAGAGAAAGGAAGCATCAGAGCATTAGTTGAAGCATAAGGTATATTCTAGGAAGTTGTCAGAGGTTGATACCTCAAAGAAGGCAAAGAAATCAGGTGGATTCTTTGAGATTCCCACAATTCAAGAAGACCTAATGCACGAAGGATAAGAAGAAGAAGAGGTCGAGCAACCCAAATCACCACCAACCACCTCTAGTCTATCTATCGCTATTGTGGCCATTGCTATTACTCCTCCTTTGATATCTCAAGCATTAGTTGTCTCCTCCCCATCCGCAGTGGACATTTCAGTTCACCTTGCTTCCACCTCGCCCACTACGCCTATTATGTTGAAGGATTCCTCCTTTGTGACAACTTCCCCACTTTCTTCCTCTTCAATGTCCCCGTCATCTATGGTTCCCTTGGCCACTACAACAAAAATTCCCTCCCTCTCTCTCCCAAAGGAATTTTCCTACCATATGCAAAACATTCATATGGAGCTTTCTGGAGTGTTGATGAACCCCATAGTGCAAGTCACTCTAGCTCAAGATGTCATTGGTCTTCCTGTTCCTCCTCCAATAGAATCACCTAAAATGGAGATGAAAATGTAGATCTCTGAGCAACTTGAAAGGAAAATGAGGGAGGTATCTGAAAAGGAAAAGGATGTTGATCCCAAAGGTCCCTTCAAGGATGACTACCATGAGCATCTGAAAAATGAACACTTGGTCATCGATGAGGTAGTGTATGAAGAAGAAGAGAAGTCTCAATCCTCAGAGGAAGATGTTGAGGATAATTACACCAAGTATTTAATTGATTCCTCTGACCAAGAACTTGAATAGGAGTTGTCCAAACAACTCAAGGATGTTGGGGAGGAAATCGAGAGGCAGTCCTTTGATGAAAAGAAGGAAACAAAGTCAGACATGCAAATATCTACTGAGCCTCCATCAAAAGAATAGTATAAAGAGCTTGGCCAACAAGAAGAAGCACCTCCAAAGAGGGAAGAAGAAGATAAGCTAGAAGAAGAGGTTGAAACAAAGAAATTCCCCGAGGTAGAACGTCATGTGGAGCTCAAGTAAGAAGAAGAAAAGGCGCTAGAAGGGGAGGACAACCCAAAAGAAAATATTTCTATTACTGAGTCAAAAGAGGAAAAGGATATATTTATTCATGACTCAGATGAAGAAGAAGAAGAGAAAACAAAGAAAGAAGTTTCGGGCCATGAAGAATAGGCTATCCAACATGCTCATGAATCACCAAAGGAGGGATCCCAAATGTCTGAGTGGCTGGAAAAATAGCTACAAAAGAAGACCCCTGCCCACATGGATCCCAAGGAAATACTAGAGGCAATCCTAGCATGAGCTCAAATAGGAGCTAAGAAAGAAAAGAAGCCAAAGGTCAGATCACATATCACGATGGATGCATCAGGATCCAGTACAGTGCAAATTTCTACCCCGATAATGGGTAAAGAAGAAGGGGTAACTTATAACATCTCTATTATTGACCTAGGTACAAATACAAGGGAGCATAGGATCAATATACTCCAGGGATCCATGGCCATGGTTTTCTATAAAATGAATAAGGGCCAGTCCTCCAAGGAGGAATTGAAAGCGCAAGTGGCATACCTCACTGCCTACATACATCAATGGTCCTTTGCTAAAGAGCTACCAACATATCATTGGCCCTGCCATTGCTTTTATCAAAGGACCAAATAAACAAGATGGAGAAAAGGAAGAATTGGTCCAAAGCTACTGATGATTGGTTCTGATGAGTGGTCTACAATAGAGATATGGGCATTGGCCATGTCGTATGAACAATGAATAGGTTTTGAGAAGTACAAAAACAACTAGAGGGCACTGAGAAAATTTTCCAATGCTTCACTGAGCTCTATAGGATTAATTATCCTAAGCTCAAAGCTATCCTCAATATGCTTGAAAAATCATGGGAAAAAGAGCTTGGTCTGGAAAAGAATGATCAATGGCTGGTCGAGACATGGAAAATGAGCCTAAACCATAGGAAAGAAGTATTGGAGCAGGGTCTCTGTGAAGTGGAGCTTGAACTAGAGTGTGTCAAAGAACATTGAGAAGATTTTGAAGAGTATTTGAAGCTAATGAAAGACTATGATATGCCTCCCGCC
Source organism: Sequoiadendron giganteum (assembly GCA_007115665.2). Classification (NCBI taxonomy): domain Eukaryota; kingdom Viridiplantae; phylum Streptophyta; class Pinopsida; order Cupressales; family Cupressaceae; genus Sequoiadendron; species Sequoiadendron giganteum. Next base: position 295,564,717 of record CM021107.1, read on the forward strand.
GAGCTGGATCACAAAAAGGTAAGGCCATATTTTCGAAAGAAGATGGAAAACGGGGCTGCCAATTCATTAACACCATATTTTATGGACTTTGATGCTAGGGCATTTGTCCAATCTGAATAGATGGCAAAGGCCTCACCCAAGTGCCTAAATAATTGGGAGCTGATCATGGGAAGATCAAAGAAATTGTCATTTCAAGTGCTTCAATCATATATAATGGAATGGGATAAGCTCCGAGTATTGATAGGAAAAATCGCAGAGTATGCCACTACAAAGAAAAATGAGTGAAAGCCTATCATTGATGATGATTTACTCACTATGTAGCTACAACAAAGGGCAATCAACAAAAGACAAAATGCTATAGTGCTAAGCACTAGGAGAGAAAATAGGCTAAAAGATAAGTAATGTATTTTAAATTGTAAAATATTGAGGGTAGGTGAAACCCTAGTTTATAGTGAATCTTGGCCACACAATGAGATTAAATCTTGGCCACTCATTTTTATTTTTGAGCACTATAAATAGGAGGTCTCCTCTCATTTTCAAGAGACAGTTGAGTTTTTGTAAAGACATGTTGCTGAAATTCTAATAGAAATTCATTGATTTTGGTGGATTCTTGAGTTTCATGCATGCTTCATGATTCTTCTCCTCATAGTTAGTAGATTTTAGTAAATTTACTTCACTGTTCTATTTGTTTTACATTCTTTAGTAAATTAGTTCATGTTGTTCATTGATGCTGAAGAATTCTATTGTGTTGATGCCCTTCCTTGTTCATGCTTTTTGTTGTTTGTTGATGATAAATAGCAGTGTAAAGTTAGTCTAAACATATATCGACCGTTGCACTTAAAATTTATCTTTATTCATGTTCCATGGTGAATGAATGATTGAAAATCTACAAAACTTAGAAGATAGCACTAGTTTCATGATACTATAAGCTGATTTGGTTAAGTGGAATTTAGTTTCAGGAAGGCTATCCACTATAGCATTCTCCATTTATCACTATTCATTGGTAGTTGCAGGTCTAGGAACTTCCTCCTTTCCCTTCCCTTTTGACCTTTCTTTGAAATAGTAATTTGGGAAAAGTTTAGGCATCATTGTAAAGCCAAATCTGATCATAAAAGTGGAGTCCAGACTATTGTTCTGAACTTACAACAATTGCATATCAATTCTAACTTCTTAGGAACTCCAATTCAAGGACCAATTCCCCTCAACCTTAACACACATAAAGCTTCCCTATGATTAACAACATATCACATGAACTAATTGATAAATTACAAGAATTGTCATGACCTAACACTCGAGAGACCTTAGGGTAGTAATTTGTAACTTGTTTGCAAATTTCTACCTTACAAGAGAGGTAGCATACTTGTGTGTTGACTATGTTGAGAAGGTGCAAAAACACCCATCAAAGATAACATTGTTGTTGTACAAGACAACTGAGAGGGGGTAAATCAGCAGTCTAATGGAAAATCAAACTTCAAAACTTAACTCACTTGTATTATGCAAAGAGACCCATTGAAAACACTTCAAACATTATAGATATTGAGTGTTGAGGGAGTCATAAAGATAGGTCTATCAAAACATGAAACTTGAACAAGGATAAACTATTAAACTCAATATGACAAACCATTAAGAGGAGATATAACACAAGTTTTTTGAGTACAAAACCCTAAAAGGATAAAACCACTATAAAAGAAAATCCAATTAAGCCTCATTGGCCAAAACCTCACTGGTTACAAATTGCTTTCCTCACTAGAAAAACAACAAGCCTCACTAGAAAATCACCATGTCTCACTGGAAAACATCATGTCTCACTATTCAAAAGGAAATGAGTGAAAAAACTAGAAGGTTACTCTATTTCAATACAAACTAGACTATCAATCTCACTTGTTTGACACACAGCCTATCAAATTTCAACCCTACATACATGGATGACCATTATAATGATATATATGTGAACATAAATCCTTGATAGTAACCTTCTTTTCAATACTAATAGATGACATAAAAAGGACTTTCCCACAAATATAACCTCTGTTATGATTATAAAAACCTTAGAAAAACTAAATATCAATTACATGAAGATTAGCACATTTAGAGCACTATAATGACATAGATATTTTTCATCAAACTCAAATGATCTGCTATAGAAAACTTGTCAATGCAAATCAAATGAAGATCATGAATACTATCTTAGACATCATATAACCTCTTTTATTTTTTCCATTGAATTCTCTTTCATTATGAATATCTTCATAGAATCACACATATTTTGATATTCAATGCATTCTCATAGATTTTTCACCACCATTCAAACCCACACAATACACTGGAAAGATCTTTAAATATATCACTATTTGAATACAGTTAGCAAACTGTACACAATTGAACAAAGATACAAAGACATCCATTTTCATCTCAAAGTATTGTCCAAGGTGTTAGAACCAAAAAATTTGACCTCAAATTTTTACTAGTCCCCGCCACCTCAATATGACCATTTACACCATGGGCTCCATTCCTCAAAAGCCATCATTTTTTCTTAATAAGCCTAGAATTACCATAATAATAAGCTCCCTAAACTGATTCCACTAAAATATTATTCAAAAAGCACCTTTCCCATAGCCTCTACCTTAACACATACATCCCCTTAAGAAACACATTTTAGTGAGGCAATGCCATTTTGAGGAGAGTTGTACTGCAGTTTCTTTGATAAGTCAAAGGAACAAGCTAACATGAAATTTTGAAGAGAGTAAAATGTTTTGAAGGGACATATTATGAAGTCTCTTCGATAGCCCAAAAAAGATATTTCGAAGACACTCTTGGAACCTCTGAAATTTTCCTAGTTCCATTAAGATTTTTGTGACTAAACCCTAATAGTTTTTCTCTAGGGTTGTGGTTTTGCAAGTTATTCATGTTCGTACCCTCATTTGGTCTCCAAGCTTCTATTTTTGAGTTGATTGATTGTATCTATTTCTCGTTATTTTTCTTAATCCCTCATGGCCTTTAGTCCAATGGTTTTATCGACCCTTTCCTTATATTTCCCGTCATGACTAGGTGGTCTTTCTAAAATAACTTCTGGTGCACATGCTTCTTAAGTTCTTCAGTTAGGTCTTAAGTTGTGCATCACCCATCACTTGTTGGATTTAAAATTTCCTTATGCATCCTGTGATGAGCGATGCCCTTCCTTCTCTTCCTATTGGCCACTTGCAGTCCTTCACATGTTCATTTGTGTAAGCAGGGAAGTAACAACTGATGAGCGATGTGGTCAAAATTTTGACCCATTGCTACCCTTTTAACTATCGCTGGTTGTTTCATGCAGGATGAAGCTGAACCCATGACCACTGATGTCTTTGTCATGTTCCATCATTGAGGTGCAATGTTTCTCCAATTGGCATTGGTCTACATGGGGATAACATGCAATGGGCAATGAGTTACGTATGTGGCGCCCGAGGAGTAGTTGTGGTTCAGTCGCTAGCTTCTCCACTATCGCCTATCATCCTTTGTCATTTTGGGTGGAACTGGCGACTGCAGATGGATTAAGTTTCTCTATCATGTGGGCTTTGTTTGTCATGAGTTAGGATGGTTCGGGTGGCTATCGATGTACGATGGGCTATGCAGGTAGGTATCAACTATTGAGATCCTTTTATGACCATAATCTACGGTTGATGTTTCATCACTGGCTTCTTTTCCATCGCTTGACGAGACTCATATGGGAAGGATGAACTAGTGATGGGTGATATGTTTTGGTTCGTGGCTCAGGTTTACTAGCGATTGCAAGGATCAATGGCATGCGTTTCAAGGATGATGGTTTTGGGATATGGCCGAGTACATGGCAGTTTTAAAGCACTTCTTTGTTGTTTCTAAGTATGGCTAATAAAGCAAGTGGTGATCCTTAATGATCCTCATTGATTGAGTTTTAATCCACAATGATTGACGACTGAGATGCGACATACAAGTGATTGATTTTTCAGTCACGTGAGCAAACCAAGATAGCCATTAATTATAGCATGCCTTGAATTCCTCTATTTAATGAGGATTTTCTTGCAAATTGTTCACTTATTTGCTTCTAATCAGTGCCCTTGGTTAATTTTCATGGGTGTTGGGTAATGAATTCTATTGCCTGGTAATTAATCACTAGGGTGGTGTGCTGGCACTTTGATGCATATGTTGTTCTTGCTGCATTTTGGTGACTTCTTTTGTGTTTGGTATTGGTCTAGCTCACATTGTTTGTATCTAGGAATATCTTAGGGTTGTAGTTGGTGTTTTTTTCACATATCTTGTGTTGGGTTCATGTTTCATACAAGATGAGTCAACCGACTTCTTCTTCTATGCCAATGTGTAGGTCACGACAGTTGAGCATGTAGGAGTTGTTGGCTTATGAGCCTGAAGTGAAACCTACGGTTGAGGAGGCACCAACTATTTTGAGGGCTAAGAGGAGTGCTCACAAGAGGACCAAGATAACTGCTATCAGAAGTCCCTATAATCTTTGACCGAGGACTTGTCAGAAGAATTAATCAAGTTTGAAGAGAAGGAGCTTGAGGTGTTTGCAAAAGAATTAACAAGAACTAAGAAAGAACCTAGGGTTTGTTATGAGAAACCCAACTCCTTGGTAGTGATTAGTGATAGCTCTTCGAAGGAGGCTAAAGGGGTTGGCCTTGGTATTGTCCATTTCCTTGTTTCTCTAGTGTTGTATACTCACTCAAATGAGAAGGTGGTGGTTGCAACTCCACTTTTTGTAAAGAGGCCGAATGAGGGTGTTCGTTCAACTGTTGACAAGGCCAGGTGACACCCATGCGTCTTGATTGGTAGTGATTGGGTCCCAAGTGTAGTGATGTGTTTCTTGACATGGTTGGTTTAAAGGGTTTTGGATGCTAATGTTGATGGTGAATTCTCCCATTTTTTGGTGAAGTGTGGATTACGATGGTGATGCCTTTTGGAAGGCTTGCGTGGCATCTCTAATTGACTATTTAATGCCCCTTTTTTCCTTTTTCTTTCCTGTGAGGTGCAAGTGAAAATATAATGGTTCGGGAATGAAACCCCATGAGGTGAAATGACCTCGAAACTATTGGAAATGCAATTGTAATGAGCCATTTACTTGTTGCTCCCTTAACCTATAAAAGGGATTTCAAGGCTCATTACAATGGTGATATTTTGGGTCTAGAAAATGGCTTAGGTAGAATGTTGAAGATGAAACCAATACAAAATGTATGTAGGACAAGTTAGGTTATTGTCTTGGGTCTTATTTTTATATAGGATAATCTTAAATAGTTTTGCATGAATCTCTGATATTGTGATAAATCTGTAAAATTGAAACATCTGCTCTCCTATAATAAATTATTACAATACTATAAATGGAAAACCAAGTGTTTTTTCATTTGTCTTTCAATGGTTATTTGAATGTACGATTCTATTTTTGTCTTAGCCTAAGGGGTTAATTAAAATACTTGAAGGGAATCGTAGGTTTGTAAGCAATTTCCTAGGATTCTGATAAGAATTTGTGTTTCAAGAGCTGTGAATTTTTCATAAAGTAAGGCACTGTGAGAATAAGCCAGTAATTTCATGATTTATGCATTACTGACTGTCATGCATTCGACTTCATTCCAAATTGATGAGGCATTGGTTTATCCTATGTAGGTTCCTATAATTTAATGAGGCATCCCAAAATACCTTGTCATGGACTCACAATGATGACAACGCTAAATCAAATTTTGTCGATTTTGAGATGCAAGTCTAAAATAATACCCTGTTCCTAATAAATAGATGGTTATTTGTGTAAAGGCCAGCCAAAATTTTGCTGAATAATGTTTATTTGCACAAAAAGGGAACATATCTATGTAGGACGTTCACTCTTATAATTCTTGTGAATTCAGCCAGGAAATACCCTCCTTGATCCCATAGAGCCTAAAGTGCAGGGGTCAAAGGATTAAAACCCTTTACCCATCCAGTTGGCCATTCATCTATAGGATTCTTGATGATGAAGGTTGGCTACCTTCTAGAGATTTCTTAAGGAGTACTATAAAAAAAAAACACCAACATACACCTGAGCTTTTCGAAGGGAAATGATATCTTGTATCTTCGATAAACTAAAATGCAAGATGTAGAAGAAATCTTAATATTTTAAATGTGCCAAATTATTTTGGAATTCAAGAAAAAAAAAACATCTCTCAAACATAACTGATTATTATGTAATAATTAATGGACAACTGTCAAATCCAAGACACAGCTAATAGAGTGACAATTTCAAAGAGACACTGGATTATCAACTGAGTAATGAATAAGTCCCTTCAACTTTGAAAATAGTTGGAAATAAAATATCGAAGAGACAAGCTTATATCAAGAGGACATTGATGAAAGTATCTTCGATCAATTTGATAACAAGAGAAGGAATGTAAAGAATCTGACAAAGTAACACTAAGGGATTTTTTTTGAAGAGACTATAAGATATCAAAGGGAAGTAATTACATGTCTCTTTGAAACTCTGAAAAGAAAAAAAAGGCACAAGGATATCAAAGGAAGATTGAGATATCGATCAGATTGGAATCATTGTCTCTTCGACATAGTGAAAAGGTACTTCTCACTTGGCTGAAATGAATAGTTAAGAGTTTGAAGAGACAATTGAAATTAATGCCACCATAGATTAGCAAGTTGGGAAGGATGAAATTTATGAACCAGAATTGATTGATTTGCACCAAATCTTGATATATCTTTCTTGTAAGATCTCAAAGTGATTAATGAATTGGGGCTAAAAATTGGAGGATGAAAGACCACTCGATAGTAAGGAGCTCAAAAAAGGTGACATTGGTTTAAGTAAGTACCCAAGACTCAGCTAAGGATTCTACCATAATTTTTTTTCAAATTACAAAAGACTAGGGTTTTAAAGAAAAATATGGAAGGAACATTAGAAAAACCAAAAGCCAAAAGACATAAAATGAAAACAAGGCCATTAAACCAAGATTTAATTGAACAATGTCTCGGCTTTGGACTAAAGTCTAGATGAACAACCCAATTAAATCCTTCAACTAAGAAACTAGAAGATATTTCAAGAACTTAGGAGATGTATGGAATCCACAATGAAAATATAATATATTCATATATCATTATAGAAAGAAGTATAGGAATAAGCCTATGTCAAATCCATGGAACAAGGAAAACTTTAGTGGCGAATCTTCACCAATTGGCGAATTAATCATACCCAACACGGTGTCCAAATCACCCAAATTTTATGAACTATTGGTCCAATGCATGTCCATTCGCCAATTTTTTTTTTTATGAGGCATGCTTAGGCAACAAATTCGCCATAACAAACTATGCATTTCCAATGGACCGATTAATATTTTCTCTTGGAATCTCGGGAGCATGTCATAAAACACCTACACATTCGCCAATACTATTGAAACAAAATTATATGAGGACCTATTTCGCCAATTAAAATTTACAAATAGTTGCTTGTGAAGACCCATTTCACCAATTAAAATTTATAAATAGTTTCTTATGAGGACCTATTTTGCCAACAACATTTAAAAATAATTACATTTGAGGACACATTTCACCTTGAAAATTACAAAGTATCATTGTATAAGCACGCGGGATTCGCCTAATTTTTAACGTACCATTTAAAAATCCTGCGGAATTCACCAAGCATGGATTGATATAAATACAATTGAAACTGCCATTTATTCTTACATGTTTTGTTCGGTTCTAAGGTTCTACTTCTCGATTCAAAAGTCAGCAAAAGCCAAAAATGTAGACTTAAAGGTGAGTGATCATTTATTTATACTGCTATTAGTTATAATAATAAGATTTATTTATCTATTTTCCATTATTTCTCCAGTCTTAAAGATGATTTTGAGTAGGGAATGAGATCTATATTCTCTTTCGATCTGTCCTTCTTAAACAAGAAGACATTTTTTTCTAGCTTTTATTCGAAAGAGATCAATATGTTGAGCAACAAGGGTAAGAATCCTCAGGGTAATGAAGAGACTGGAAGGCCATCAAAATGCCCAAAATTTAGAGGTACCATACAATATTACTTTGGAATTGGAAAAGCTTTTGTTCCATCAGATCAAGATGGAGCTACATCATCAACTCTTCCACCAAATATTATTGAAGAAGGCATTCACAATACCTCACCGCCATAGGAAGGTCAAGGTGAGATTGTCATTAAGTTAAATCAAAATGTATCAAATGAGGATGGAAATACCACATAAGATGTTCCAAGGGATACCCTGCTTAGCTAGAATGAGATAATTGACTTGGATGAGGATGATGTTGGTAGCAAGAAAATAAAAGGAAAATCAAAATTGGGGCGCGAGTGGGAAATGACAAGGAATTTTCAACTTGGTTGGTTGTCAAAGTACCCATTCATTGTATCAGTGGGGGTAGCAAATGAAAATGATATTGAAAGTGCAACAGAGGTCAAATGTATAATTTTTAGTTGGAAATTTGGAAGAGACAAGACGTTGTAGCTAAAACTTGACATTATAGAAAAGCATATTGGTAAAGTTTACAAAAAAAAAATCATAGATGAAAAGGAACAATCAGTCATACAATGGAAATCAAAGGAAGAATGTATTCATGTTAAGTATGTCATGGATTATGAAGAGTATAACCATAGAATGTCGAAGCTTGATAAATGTCAAGGTACACTTGAGGCTCATTTTGAAAAAGAAATGGCAGCAACAAATATGTCAAAAACTATTCAGATGAGTGTTGTTTTTCATATTTTGTCCAGAGGGTGTCCTATGATAGACTACCCAGAATATTTTGATTTATTATATTATTTGAGTGTTCCTCACTTTCCCTTCTCACATTGGTCAGTAAACGCTAGATGGGAATGGGAAAATTGTCTTGCTATAGTGGAAAAGGAAGATTTAAAGGAGAAAGTAAAAGAGTCAAATTTCATTGCATTATCTTTAGATGAAGTTACCATGGTAGACAATAATTCTTGGGTCTATATGCATTTTTATATTGTAGAACAACATGTTCACCAAGCTCATCTTCTTTGTGTTCATAAAATGAAGGAGAATTCAACATCGCAAAATCTATTTGAACTAGTCAAGAAATCTTAGAATGAAATTGTAGGTATGGATGAGTTGACAATTGCCAAAAAGTTGGTGTGTGTAGGATTTGATGGAGCTGCAGTGATGCAAGGTCAAAGGAGTGGTGTTTGCACAAAGTTACAAACTACTTGTGCACCATAAATGCTTGACATTCACTACATGGCCCACCAAATGAATTTAGCATTCAAAATTGTAAGCAAGTTTCCTACAGTATCAAAAGTTGAAAATCTAGTTCATGAGATCCACACATACTTCTAGTGAAGTCCCAAATGTTTCCAATAATTTCAACATTTTACTAAGGGAATAATACTAGGAAACAATCTTCTCAAGGATTTGGATACCAGATGGATCTCCCTGCATGGACCAACACAACGAGTTCTTTTAGAATATCAATCCTTGATTGGAGTGATGTACGAGCATCACAACATAGTAGACAAAGATCCTGACCTCTTACATAGGTTAAGCGATATAGAGACACTCTTGACTTTAGCTAGTATTCTCCCCATGCTGGATGAGATGAAAAATATTTTGAAGAAAGCCCAAGACAAAACTATTTATATTTATGAATATGCCAATCTACATAAACTTACATGCTTGGCCCTCGATCATCTATATCTAGATCTAACACAAGAAGGCGTAAATTATTTCATGTGGCAGAAAATTACTGATTTGAATAATCCTGATAATTATTTATAGTTTAATGCAAGCAGGCACTTATGTATCTGTGTACATGGATATGAGATACCAATGTACCATTGTAAGACAACCAGGTGCTCTAGTAGAGAAGTAGTTGTTAACGAGGAAGATTTTAACGACATTGTTAAATCTATTAGTGATAATTTGAAGGAAATTGCAAAATCTCTTTCCTCAGCGATTCATTAAATATTCCATCGACATGAAATATTTGAAGCCATGGGTATTGTGTATCCTCAATTTTGGGTAAACTAAGATAACCCAAAATATTTTCATGAACAAGTAAAAATATTGATCGAACAGTTTTCAAAAAAGGTAACATATAATGAGTAGACAATAGAAGGAATTTTAAATGAAAATAATCTTAGAAAATAATGTAGGAGTTTTTCAACAACTATGAGTGACCAGTATAAATCCATAGGCAAGGAGAAGGCCTTTGAACCAGGATCAATAAAAAAAGTTTGGACAAGCTTACGTCAAAGTGAAATATTGCGTGGTTCGATATCAGAATATTTCAAAATTTCTAATTTATGTCAAACAATGATATTGGGGTTGGTGGAGGATGAGAGAGTTTTCAGTATATTAATGTTTTTGAAATCAAAGTTAAGAAAAAAATTGGACAAGAATTTGGAAAATTGTTTGAGGATGAAAGGAACTGTGTATAATGTCAAAAAAATTCCTTTTCAAAGGGCACTCGCAATCTAGAGGTCCACATGTGAAAGAAGAGGGATCAGGTTGTCCGACATAGACACTCCAGTTCCAAGCACTGGTATTGGTGGCACTGGTAGTGGCAAAGGGACTGGGATGGATGAAAATGACATTGAATTTGACACAAATCACATAATGAATGTTGAATTTGAGATAGGCCAAAGAAAATGAAGAGAAGTCTTAGAATCAAGGTGACTCTTTTACTTTATCTCAAGATGATCATCGGTTTGAGGACCCTGACTCCGTTTGGGAAATGGAAGAGAATTAGCAGGTTTTAGGTATTTTTACTACACTTCATGAATCAGTTTCCATTGTTCCAAATTCCAAACTGTAGTTGATGATATTTTATATTGTATTCAATGAACATTGAAATTGTGAATCATTGAACTTCATGATATCTTATTTTATATTGCACTGCATGAATCATATTCCAAACTATAGTTGATGATATTTTATATTGTATTCAAATAAATTGTGAAATGTGAATCATTGCACTTCATGATATTTTATTTTATATTGCACTTCATGAATCATATTCCAAATTGTAGTTGATGATATTTTATAGTGCATTCCATCATCGATGAAATTGTGATATTAAAATTTAAATTTGATCTCTTAAAAGGAAATTTAATTTTTCTTTACTAAGAAACTAGCCTCCAGGTCCACCCCACTTATCTTCCACATATCAGTAATCACAAAAATATACCACACTTTGATTTTATGAACAATGAAAACTATAGAAATTTGTGTGACAAGATCCATATTATAGCCTACATTGTATTCATAAACAAATTTGAAATCCCGTAGTGACGTAGTCCTTCCCCCATTCCTAACAAAATTCAATACCATCAGCCTAACAATGCTTCATCGACAGAACCCCCATCATAGCCCTGTTGATGGCTCGATGGAAATAGCTCACAACCTAGTATCGATGTAACAATACCCTATCGGGCTGACTCCTCGGGTGCTCTCCCCGATATACTGATAGAGTCAACAAAAGTAAGAACATCATTGTAACACATAAACATCAGTGGAATGAATGATTTCTTTCCCCCAATGGCCTGATATAACCATGAATTATTGAATGCATAAATTATATCGGGGGAAATAGGGTGCATTGGGGAAACATTATCTGGGGTCCCACTAATAGAATGAAGGAAAGGTGTCCATCGGTGGAGAGGGTGGCTATTGGTGAAAGACTGTGTGACATCCCGGGGCATTGTCAACTTCGAGATATTTGAAATAAATATTCTTCTATGATGACAAGACTGAAATATGGTCCATAGATGGTGCATTTATGAACCAAAATTGAAGTGAATTATATCACGTTGATCGCATAGTTGTTACAAAATCCTGGAAGATTTTGCTAAGGGCAGAAGCAGAAAGGAAAAACTCGGAGTTCTTACGCAACAAAGACCGGTGGAGGCAACTTAGTGAGACTCACATAAGTACTTTAGACCCAGCTAAGAAGCTATTTTCTTCAAAAGCTTAAGATTTAAATAATGGAAGAGTATAGACAAACCCAAAGCTAAAAATCATAAAATCGAAAAGACTAAGACTTTGGATCAACATGACATTATAAAGCCTAAGAGACTCCTAAATGAAGACCTAATAGATCAATGCCCTGGGTCAGGGTCAAGACCCAAGAGGAGTGCTCAAATTAATCCTTCAATGGATCGACCATGGGACAAACAGAAGGGCTTAGGAGATATTTGGACACTGCAATGAGGGTACGAGCTCTTCATGTACCATTACATAAAACAATTTAGGTTTCAACCAGTCTGCAATCCATGGAGGTTGAACCAAGGAAGACTTGTGGTGCCCAATGTTTTTGTGAACATGGAGCTAATTAAAGATCTTTCTATCAAATATTACCCCAAGAAAATAACTATTCAGTCACATGGCGGGGCTGACTTGCTTGTTATTTTTAGGGATCTCATTTCTAATGTATTTCAGTTAGAGTGTTCACTGAATTTGTCATTCACGGTCAAAGACCTCTTGATAGAGTATCAACACATGGATACCAACTATAAGAGATGGAAATTAAATTTTCATAGGCCCAAGGATGAAGGAGGTGAACTCAGGAGGTTCTCTAGTAGTGAAAACCCTCTTTTCCATGAAGATTTGTTCGAAGAGTATTTTTGATACACTTATTATTCAGTTGGTCAGGTTTTGGGGGTAGAGGTCCCACCTCTCATGTCAATTGCCCCAATGGTCTTAGCTGTAGACATATAGAGAAAGGATTCCAGGCCATTTGATTATGCTAGCTACTTGACCAACTCCCTAAATCGAGGGCTTGAAAAGATTAAAAATAATAGTGATAATATTAATTTTGAACACTATTCTTTACTTATGCATTTTCTTTTGTATGAAGGAAAAGTCAGAGGGGTCTAGAGTGAAGAATTAAGGATAAAAGATACAGATGAAAATGGAGATTTCAAACCTATACAAATGAGGACTTCATTGTGGGACAACCGATTTGGTAGGTCTCATTACCTTTATTTTGAAGATTTTTTTGTAAAACCATTGATGAAGTTGTTGGGATATCCGTGCAATTATAACCTATCCCCATAAGTACAAAGATTTCTAAGACCAAAGGAAAATGACCCGAGAAATAAAGTGAATCATAATTGGGGAAACTGGTATGCTTTCTCTGATTGTATATTGATAAGGGTTTATGGGTTTGAAGAGCTCCACACTTGATGCCAGGAGTAGTTCCCGACCAAATTGCTTATTTAGAAATTGTGAGGCAATTGGAAAAATATGATGCCAAAAACCTCAAAGGACATAGCAAACAATCAATTATGCCCAACAATTTATGTTTTAGAGACTTTACAGTTGTTGATAGTGAAGGATATGGGAAAATTGATGGTAAATTCGCATAGTACAACCTACCTCTAGGTGATGTAAGGAAAAAATTTGATGTAGAATGGTTTATTCACAAGGTGAGACTATTGCAGGGGTTATTAGGGTATGCAAATTTGTTCTCAATTGAAGATGTGATAAGAAACCATGATGAGGCTTCCACCAAGGAAAGAATGGCTGCCTATAACAAGATTATGCTTGCAGAGGAATGGAAGATAAAAAATGTCCCATCTTATTCAAAGGCATTTGGTGACATACAAGATCCTTTAACAAGAATTGAGAAACTCATTGCTCATGTCAATGAATTGGTAAAGGATGTACCCCTAGTTGTTTTTGATGCACCTCATGAAACCTATTCAGGAGTACAAGCTGAAGACATAGAGCCCTTGGATTACATACCTTCATAGCCTACACCTGAGGTATGTTTTTTTGTAGATACTGTAGACCTAGAATAAATGGAAATCTGCATAGGTAAGACATGTTAAATCTAATCTAACAAATATTAATCTAAAATCAAAGAACTAAGAACAAGTAAAAATGAACAAAACAATTAAAACTATAACTAGAACAATCTCACTGAATATGCATCCACTCCTTCAAATTTTCTTGATTGTCCTTCTCCATTTTACTGTCTCAGTATTGTTGCCCTCATATTTTCAGTATTGATGCAAGCATAACCTAGATGTATTGTCTTAGAAAAATATCGAAGATAATAGGTTCTCAAAATTATTGATTTCGGGAGGAGGAATAATGATAATGAGAGGTCAATTTATAGAAATTGGGTTTTTGAATGATTAGCTTAGATTCAAAAGAGAGATCAATGATCGAGATTGATGAATGCCATGCGATGTGAGTTCTGTGTCAGTTAGAACATGAGTTAGGAAATTCTACAGGATAGAGATTAAATTAGAACAATAACCTAATCTTGTGTCAAGACTATTCAAAAATAGAAAGAACACAAGTTCTAGATTAAATAAACAATTTAATCTTCAATTGCGAGTCTTTGAAAATAGAAGAAATAAACTTTGAATGAAAAAGACAAAATTAGAGCTCGAAGAATAATCCGTTCGAATGCACACATGAATTAATTAATTAAATAAAGATATCTAATTAATAAATACATTCATGCATATGAGTTAGAACTAGTTAATTGACTGATTGTGATAGAGATTCCTTTCGTAGAGACGGTCAGATATCAAATCCAAAGATAACTGACGGATTTAAAATAGATCTCGATTCAGAAGGTGAGTGAATAATTAGATAACTCGACGACAAAAGATTGTGATATAAACAATTAATTATGAATTAAATGTTAATTTAATTCAACATTCGAAATTGAAATGAATTAATTAAATAAATAATGTAATTTATTTAATTGACTATTGAAAAGGATTAATTGAATAATTAAATAATAAATATTTAATTATAGTTGAAATATGAGAAAGGGGTAATTAAATAATAAATTATTTAATTAAGAAAGTAGAATTAATTAGTTAGCGACATAATTAAATAAATATGATTTATTTAATTAATCAAGTTGAATAAAGGTCATAATGAATTAATTAAATAATTAAAAGGTTATTTAATTAATAAAGGAAATATGTGTTTAGAAAGGTAATTAAATAATAAACATTATTTAATCATGACCATGGACATTAGAAAATTAGGTCAAAAGTTGTACTCACAGGCCTAGACCAATTTTCGGTGTCTATAGATCATGATATAAGTGAAGAAGAGGAGAGTGATGAAGAGGGTGAGTAGGTCAAACAAATAAGTGCTCCTGTGTTTGCATAGTACGAGCCCACTCAAGAGCCGAATATTATAAGATTTGAGGCATCAAATAAACTATTTGACAATGTGAGGGTCAAGGCTGGATAAGAGTTTATTTATGATTGTGATTTTGTTAAATCTTCTGAATTTAAATCATTTTTTTTATGAATATAAAGGCAAAAAAATGAGACAAAAGATATAGGATATCACTCCTGAACAAGAGGCAACCGCTCTAGAGGAATTGAAAAGGGAGGTAGATAAGGAAATGGAGTCTATCACTCCTGAAAGAGGAAGGGAACTACATCAAAAAGCTGGAGTGTTTCTCCTACCAAGGTGGGATATTAGCTCTTCAATTGTATTTGATAGCTTTAGAAAAAGAGGGGATAAGACAATGAACTTAACAAAAGAAGCAAGTGAAAAAATGTATTCAGGATCTAGGTACAACCCAGATGAAGCCACCTTGCTTATTTGGTCATTGTATCCCCATGATAAATTACCTGCTAGTGCTATAATTAATAATCCAAACCAAGTGTTTGGACATCTCTTGGTTCAACGAGTATGGGATACCAACCTTATGGAGACAACAAAATTGAACATAAATGTGGCAAAATTTACCAAAGCACAGATCAAAAAACTGATTAAGGAAAATGACAAACTAAAGGAGCTAGAAAATCAAAGAGAAAGAACATATTCCTCCTCCACATCAGAGTTTTACTCCCCATGTCTTGAAAATGATAAGAGAGTGCTTGATGCATTGGATGATGCAACCTATTGGAAGAATTTCCATCTGAAATCCCAGGGGAAATGCAAAGAATTGGAGAAAGAAGTGAAAACCATCAAATATAAGATTGTATCTGAAATGATGAAAGAAAGATTCAACAAAATGATGAATATTGGAAATCAAACATACACACATTGCATTGGTGGAGAATAAACGATTGTAGGGGAGAATGATCGAGAAAAGAAAGGAGCTCCTAGATAAGATAATCATGAAAGGACAAATATTGCTGACATTTAACAAGATAGTAGATTCACATAATGGATATCATAACAGGCTTAGGGAAGATTTCAACTACTTTGATTTAGTCCCGACACTTCATAATGACATTGGAAATTCACAAGACTATGATGATTGGAAGGAAGAGCTTGTTGGGCATCTAGTTGTTACGCTACAAGAAATCAATGAAAAGGATATGGTTTTACAAAACACTCAAGCAACTCGAAAATATAATGTATATGGAATATGATATGAAAGAGGTGATCTCTAACGTGGACACCTATACTCAATAGGAGTACATCCATCACCTCTCTGCAATAAATTTGTTTATTAGCCAAACTATAGATGTGTTAGATGTAATGAGATAACCATCAGAGTAAGAATGTTAGCTGACAACATGATGAGCACCCTATCATGGAGTAGAAGCTTTGAACAGATCTTACGTGGTCACAATCTTATGCTTGAAGATTAATGGATCGGTGCATTCACCTGCGATATTGTTTTATTTGAGTTATGTTTAGTTATCAAATGTCATGAATTTTTGTAACGGGTTTGTAGCTTGTTGCCTCTCATATATAGGAGAGATCAAGACCCGAATAGGAGATCAACACATCATTTTTAATTAGACTTTAGAGTAGAAAATAGTAAGAAGATAGATTTCACCAATTTTCCCATCCATCTCATATCATAAACTATTGTAATAATGCATATCATTTGAATATCAATACAATGGAGAAGGTTACACATAACTACTGATTTTCTTTCGAGTGTTCAACTGTTGTGGATTCATATGCTTATATGTTATTAACTTATTTGGTTGTCTCCAAAGTGGATGTTTATGTTATTCAAATTGAGTGTGTGGAAGTACATTTAATTTGTCAGTACATTGAATTCTTCAGGAATAGGGGTTGTGACCATGGGGTTTTAGATTTATTTATGGATATGATCAAGTGGTAATGTGGGCCACAAAATGGATCTGGTCACATAAATCTCTACAATTTATGCTAATCATAAAATCAAATGTAGTGTATTTTTGCAATATGTGGGATGTGGGTGAGGTGTTAGTTGGTGGATACTGAGTAGGATTTTTAGTCCCAATAGAACAGAAGCTAATAGTTCAACATCCATAACTTAGAAGCTCTACCAAGAAGTAAATATAATGAGTTAACAGTTCAACATCCATAACTTGGAATCTCTACCAAGAAGTAAATATAATGAGCTAATGGTTCATCACCTTATAGTTCATATTTTAATTGTGTTAAAGTAAAAATTGATTATGTGCTCAGTGATTCATCACTCAAATCAATGCTTAATAACATTTTAACAATAGTATTAGTAGCATATACAACAATGAACATCAATTTTTTTTTAATGTGTATCTCGTATTTGAAACCACAAATTTTTTCTTCAAATGATAAAATAAATAATACAGATAATTGAATATCATCACATCACTGAAGTCCGAATTTGAAATTTTTAATTGATTTTCACATCAAGGAGTACATATAGGCATTGGCAATGCAAAATCGTAACTCTCCACAGAGCTGAGTTGGAACTTAGAAACTCATATTATCAAAGATTTAAAAATCAAGTCATTGTATCACCTTTTCTAGCAACTTCCACTATTCAGGTGGTGGAATTGCCATTTGTTCTAACTGATGTTGTTTGACTTGAAGTTTTGTTAATATTTCATGATTGTAATTGAAAGTGGAACCTATATTGAATTCTTCAATCAATTTTGCATTCAAGGTTATTAGTGTTCTGATGGAATCTTAATAGTTCATCACATCTAGGTTCTGAGGAAACTAGTCCAAATCAATCTTCCTTGCACCCTCCATCTTCTTTTTGAAATTATCCTTTCTAATGAATCAGTCATTTGTGTCAAAAGCCTTTGGAAAACCAATCTCTGTGAAGTTCCTTACCTTTTCATCCACCACCTTCATCTTGTCTGCAACCAAATGCAAATATTCCTTTGTTCCACACATTCTTGAACACTTTTCAATGATATATGACAAATTCATTGAGGTAGAAATCTGATTAGTAATCCCTTTTGATTTAAAATCATTGTCAATGGCTTTGTAGATTGTTTGTATAACTCAATTTGCAGATTTCTCTAATTCCAACACATTTTTGTTATCCACTAAATATTTGTTGAGCTTCTTATAATGTTGTTTTAAGCATCAATCAATTGAAACATGTTAGACAAATGATCAAACCTCTGCATTATTTCATCCTAGATCTTTTGTTTCATATGCCTCATTGTATCTCTACAAAATGCAAATAACTTATTTTGACAATAGTTAATTTCTTATTTTGCTTCCATCCGCTCTGTCTCCAATCTTTCATTTATTTTTCTCTGTTTCTCCAATTTTTGTTCCCACTGTGCATTTCCATTCACAATGCTTAGTCTTAATTTTTCTAAAGTAGATTTTTCCTCATCATATTTCTTGTTTCTCTCATCTAACCTTAGCTTCAGTTCATTCACTTCTCTCTCATTTGGTTTATCCTCTTTGCTTGTTGATGTAGAGGTAGATTTTTTTATTCTTTTTTCTAATTCATTTCTCTTGTTATCTGTTGCTTTCCTCTTTTCTTTCTCATTTGCTAGGTCTTCCTATAAATTTTCTATTTGGGTCTGCAACCTTTTCTTCTCTCTATATTGCTTTAACAATGATTTGTACACCAATTCATCATTCTTCTTTGATACATTAATTTTGTCAATATTTTTTAGGCCAGAAAAATCCAATTGAAAATTGGTCACCTGGTATTCAGATCAATCCATCTGATTTGTTGGTTTTTTTGAATTGTGGGAACAATAATTATACTCCATGATTTAATTATTTGTGTCAAATGTGGGTAATACCATGGTTGTTGTAGGCTCTGAAGTTACAGCTGACACACACTCCATCAGTTGTTTCTTTTCTTTTTTATACAAGTCTGATTTCTTTTTAAACTCTTTAATGAAATCATAACCTAGGGACATAGGAACAATGGAATGCTTGAATGGTGAAGGAATAGGAGTACTTGCAGCTACTAATGATGTCGCAACCACACTAACTTGCAGTTGGGGAGGATTTGAAGCTCTAACAAATTGACTTGTATGCCCTTGGTCTACTTTTTCACCTCCAAGCCCAAGGCCAGATTTATCATTTGGTTTTCTATTCTCAACATCTATTACCATCCAAGGGCCTTGTCTTTGGGACCCCAAAGGGCCACCTTCATAACCCATCTTTTTAACTATGGCTGCTCCTGAAGTATATGCCTCTTTTGTGGCCTCACTTAAACTAGGTTTGTAATTGACATGGCTTTGTTCTACTTATTCCCTATCATCATTAGATTCATCATCACTTTCTTTGTTTCCATGTTCATCAGGATGCTCTATATTTCACAATTTTCTACACTCTTTATCTTCTTCATTATCTCCATACTCTAAAAGAGCTCTTGGATCACTTAGCTCCTTCCTCATAGACCAAAAGGCAATAATTTTTTATTGTGACCAATTTTTATCTATAACTTCCTTCTCTAGAGAACTTGGAATTTTTACTCTACTAGATGGTTTATCACCCTTTCATAAAAAAATTTGTATGTCCTGATTGTCTTTCGGTGCAATGCCATAATTTTTGCTGACAATTGTTCAAAAGAAATACCATTCTCAACAACACTTTTCTCCATTGATATTTTGACCTCATCCTAAGAATCCTTGTTTCTCAAGTTTTCAAGCAAGGGTTTACTTTGATGTTGAATTCTACTTGTAGCATTCTTATTGGCCACAAACATTGATTCAATCATGTCACATGGATCATACCACTAGTGATAGATAGCATCAAAATAAAAATAAAAATAAAAAGATTATGTGCCACACTCAATGCTTTTCTCTCGAATGTGAACCCTCCACATGAAAATGGTAAAGAAGGAAATAAGGTCTTCTTTTGTTGACTAAGAAAGTGTAGTTCATCAACACTCTGCATTTTCCTTACATATTCCAATGAAAAAACCCTTTATGTCACATGTATTGGAAGTTTGTATGGTTGTAATCCCCATCCATAAAATCTTAGCACAGTATATTCTTCCATTAAGTACCAGTCAGCCAATTGTATTTCTTTTCCTAGTTGAATGAAGTTTCTACATGACATAGGCAATCTAGGCATTGGAGTATTTGTAATTGCTTGATGCAATGGAGCCAAAAAGTAGTCTACAAAATGATTGTAGTACCTTCAAGAATTATGCATCCTTATCTTAGTGGTACATCCATATACTGGATCCATTTTCTTTTCCTCGACATTACTATAGGGCTGAATCTAAAGCTTGTTGGTCTGAAACATTCATCTAAATTTGAATAGAAAAAGATAGCACAAGTAGGTTGTGAACCTAAATGTCTTGGTGGAAACTTCTTTACTCATTAAAAAATGTTTATGCATGGATTCTACAATGTGCTGAATAAAATTATATTTGACATGTTGAACACCGTAATGGATATTATATACCATTTCAAGGAGACTTGCACCCATTTCCAAATTGCTATCTAGACCGAGGAAAAATTCTAGCATGGAAATAGTATCCTAAACCCATGGTTTAAAAATATCCAAATCATAAGGAGGCTTATGATCACCTTTCAATTTGTTTCTATCCTGAACTATTTTATTTAAGAAATCATTTTTCTCCCTTTCTTCCACTACTTCATAATCACTAGCAAGCTTTTCTAGGTCAATGTGGACGTTTCCAAATTCTTCGGTTGTAAACCCCAACACTTT
This sequence comes from Sequoiadendron giganteum, assembly GCA_007115665.2. Taxonomy (NCBI): domain Eukaryota; kingdom Viridiplantae; phylum Streptophyta; class Pinopsida; order Cupressales; family Cupressaceae; genus Sequoiadendron; species Sequoiadendron giganteum. Next base: position 295,585,551 of record CM021107.1, read on the forward strand.
TCCAAGTTCTTTTGCATTAATGGATAAAAATTCTTCTTTGCTAACTTTATTAACAATTTCTCTTTTATTATCATCATAATTTTGGGCACAAACCATGATAAATTTTGGGCAAGGGAAAACCTCATGTAACATCATGTGCCTTAATCTAGTTACCCATAGTGCAATGATACTATTAACTTGCATTTTATTTGCATCCTTATTCTAAGATGAAAATCTAAGTTTTGAGGTACGCCTACTATAGATTTTAGGATCATAAATATCATGGTACCCATTAGTGAAACCTAGGGTTTTAAGCAATTATGCATAATGTATATTTTTATCAGACATTGCTCTAGTGGTACTGGTGGTAGACATGCTTATACAATGTGAAGTTGTGAAATTTTAATTCCCTTATACCTATTAGTCTCCTTAATTTTTCTGAATTCTTAAGTCTCTAAACCCAAACTTCAAAGTTTGACAAAATAAGATTTTAAGAAATTTCAAACAATGAAATTTAGCCACATGAATTATTTCACTTACCCGAATTCTGAGTCCTAACTCTTGAAAAGATTAATGCTGATAGTCATGGAAACTGGAATGGCTTTGTTGGAAGTGGAATTGTGGAATCCAAAACAGGGTGGTGCACTGCAATAAGAAATTTGAAGACTGAAATCTCCCAGTGTGACGTGTGTTGACCCTCTCACTTTAAAAAAAATCACTTGACACTTAACTGTACAAAATGCTTTAAATGCTTTTTTTTCTTGAAATTGGAACATTAAAGTTAATGAAACGTCTTAGGTCTACATGTTACAAATTATTAACCATTTATCTTTCTAAATCTAATGGTTATAGGGTGATTCCAGAGGTTTAATTGCGCAAGCCTATCACTCTGTGCATTTCATTCCAAAATGCAACTACAACCATACATCAAATTTTCATCGAATGGTTGAAACTTGAGTAATTTATGATATTAACTTAAAACAATAAACATGAAAAATGTGTTTTAAAGTTGTTTTAAACTTTTATGCACTAGAATTGACATCAAGGCCAAGGGGCCGGTAACTTAACATTGCAAAAGACTTAAAAAAATATCCTTTGTGTGTTGACCCTCTCACTTACAAAAAAATCACTTGATACTTAGCAGTACAAAGTGCTTTAAATGCTTTTTTTCCTCAAAATTGGAACATTAAAGTGAATGAAATGTCTTAGGTCTACATGTTATTAACCATTGATCTTTCTAAATCTAAATATTATAGGGTGATTCCAGAGGTTTAAGTTTGCAAGCCTATCGCTTTGTGCATTTCATTCTGGAATGCAGCTACAACCATACATCAAATATTCATTGAATGGGTTGAAACTCGAGTAATTTATGATATTAACTTAAAATAATAGACATGACACATGTGTTTTAAAGTTATTTTAAAATTTTGTGCACTAGGATTGACATCAAGGCCAAGGGGTCAGTAACTTAACATTGCAAAGGACTTAAAAAAATGAAAATGATATCGAGAACTGGGGGAGAAGGTCAATGACAGTTTAGAAATCAATAACAACAAATTTTAGTGTTTATAATGTTTTTTGTCAATTTGATGGCAACTTTCTTTTTTCATTTGTATTTACTTTTAAATCTGCATGCAATTATTTCTTAAATAGATATAGCAAAAAAATATACCACACTTTGATTTTATGATCAATGCAAATTGTAGAAATTTTGTGTGACAAGATCCATATTATAGCCTACATTGCATTCATAAAAAAATTTGAAATCATGTACTCGTATTCCTTCCCCTATTCCTAAATAAATTCAATACCATTGGTCTAACAATGCTTCATCGACGAAACCCCCATCACAGCCCCATCAATGGCCCAATGAAAATAGCTCACAACCTAGTATCGGTGTAACAATACTCTATTGGGTTGACTCATAAGGTGTTCTCCCTAATATACTAATAGAGGCAACAAAATTAACCAGTAGCACATCACTGTAACACATAAACATTAGTGGAACAAATGATTGCATTCCCCCGATGGTCCGATTTAACCATGAATTATCAAGTGCATATTGCATAAATTATATTACTTAATTTCTTAAAGGAAAAAAACTGATTTGAATATATTAATAGACACTGAAGTTCTGAACTCAAAAAATAACTCTTTACTATAAGTGTAAATGAATAACAAAGAATAACACAACAAAACCATTTATTTTATTGAAATTGAATTACATGTCACATTATTACATATCTTTTTAAAGACGAGTAGTGTAGAGCAGGCAAGCTCCTATTTTGTATAGATAACATATGTCAGTTTGTCACTTTACATAGACACAATTTAATAACTTATTCCAAGTTGTTGCTCATTACAATGGATTACAAATTGATTAAAATTTCCAAGCTTCTACTACTAACAACTTACTACAAATGTAACTCTAAAAATAAATGCATGATTCCAAGCTTCTGCTGGTAGATTTTCCAACCATGCTAGGGGGAAGGGGGTTCTAATCATTCTGGTGAAATGGGAGCTATGAAGATACAAAATTTACTTATCCCCTTTGAGAACCAGAGTCATGTAGAAGATGTAATATAAATGTGTGTCTAAAAATAAATGCATGGGGCTTGCTAGGAAAACCATGCTGGGGAATAGGGAGTTGTGAAGATACAAGAGGAGTAGTAAATCTTCTCCCATATTTTGTACACAGCTTCCATTCATTGGTATAACACTTATCTCCATCAGAGCTCCTCATCCTGGTTCAAAACCTGTCTGAGAAGTCAGGTTAACCAAATCAACTTCTTTCCAATTCCACCCATTTTGAACTTGAAAGAAATTTTTCTTTTACTAATTACTCTATAACTACATAACTATAGGCAAGAGAATTTATAGTATCCCTAATAATACCACATCATCTTCTTCATGAATCCTTATTAACCCTAGAAAATGAAAACCCTTATGACACTATCCACTAGTCACTATCCCTATTTATGGGCCACCAGTGCCGCTACCAGCTTGGGTATAATGAAATCATGATTCATGTATAGTTAAAATGTTTAATTTGACTGACGTTTGGCTACACACAAACTATACCTCAAGCTGACAAGCTATCAAAATCACCAGTGCCTCTCAAATGATATGAAATCATTACAAATCTTGTTTCATTAAAGCTATGAGTTGTCCAAGAAATTGCTTCAGATGTTCGTATCACATATGGTATTAATCGCTGCCACTGCCAGCACTAGCAATGCGACAATCACACTTTCTTCAAAAAGATTGAGAATTTCAATTAAATGAAATTTATAACGTCGAGGCATTGAAAATACATAATGAGTGATGAGTGATGAGCCTTGATCTTGCCACATTTCCACATCTAATGGTTCTAGTTTTATTCCTGAGGTTTCAATTCACAAGTCTAGTGCTTCAGATATTTACTTCTAGAATGCAACTATAGCTGTCCATCGAAAATTCATCGAACAATCGTGATTAAATTGATTTGTGCTGAAATCTGGCTATAAATATGGAATATCCTTCACACTATTATAAATTAATTTATAAGGTTGATAATTCAGCCTTGTTTGGCCATACATCCTTTGTGTAAAACGTTCTTCCTAGGTGGTCCCTCTTTTAAAATAAACATTTAATTCACCACTTGAATTTTGGTATAGCCTCCATATGGCTGCGAGAGATTTTACTACAAATAGGGGTTGTTGTGCTCATTTTTCTCAATTTGGTTTAGCGCTCTCAAGAAACACCAAGGGGCAATGGAGACTCCTTTATTTCTGAATTCCCCGAAGCAACATAATGCTTTTCATGGTGAAATCACTGAGAAATGACTAAAAGGGATAATGGTGTCCAAGCACCCACTGGTGCTCTAGATGATGAAGGGTGTTTTGGGCCCAGAATTTTTGCTGGCATCCCACAAGCTCAGGGGGAATTCAGAAATATCCATCATGTTTCTGGTAATTCTCGTGTACATGGGTGTCTTGAAAGCTCGGGGGAAGAAGCTATGCCAAATGATTTTTCAACACTCTATGTTGGAAAATATCGACATGGCACTGGACAACATCGACGGAAATTTCATGGCCCCTCTGCCACTGCACTATTACAAGGCTCGTGGGAATGAATGTTCGGTACCAAAGTCTCCCCTGGTGCACTTGCTAGACCTTGCATCTTTGAAAAAATGGCAGGGGGAGATTGACAGGCGTATTGAATTTCTTCTATGTGTGACTGACATTCTCAAAGACCAGCCAAAGGGTTGGGTGAAGGAATTTGCGATGGTCGAATCTCTCGATGAGGAAAGGTGGTCTTCGGACAAGGAGGATTGGGAGCTAGGCACAGGTGAAGAATGGGTAGTGAATGATACCAAGAGTTGGGAGGAATGAGCAAACCATCTTACCCATAGTGCTTGTGATGGTGATTGTCTAGTGATTCTGAATGCAATCAAAGCCAAGAAGACCAACGAGGCTGGCTGCAACAATGCATAATCTGGTGTCTGTGGAAGGTCATTTTGGTTTGTGATGGTCTATTTGTAGTCTGTACTCCATATAAGAATCCATGCCAATCCATTAAATATTTGGGTCTTTAATGTTTTTTGGAAATGAAGGAATGTACAAACTCTTTTTGATTAATACAAGGTGTTACCCCATATAACAACTATTTAACTATAAAAAAAACATGTGCTTAAGAGGCTCCTTTAGTATTTCCTTAATATTTCACGCCAATTTTTATCAATGATTTAGTAACACTATTTCCTTAATATTTCTCACCTTGCTATAGTTCCTTCAACGATTCTGATTGTTCCTTAATATTACTTTGGTTGTTATAACTAAATGATTTAATAAGTAATAAAATCTCAACCATTGATTTCTAGAAATCTAACGGTTATAGTGTTATTCCTAAGGTTTCAATTCACAAGCCTAGTGCTTCAGAGATTTACTTCCAGAATGCAACTAAAATCATCCATCAAAAATTCATTGAATGGTCATAGATTATATTAATTTGCACTAACATCAGGCTTCAATAATAATAATAAGGAATTTGAATGTACAAAAAATATGTCCCAAAATTTGATATTTTCACCAACCACGCTAATTTTTTCTTGGCATATTCGTTTATTTCACCATTGAATTTTTTTATTAGTTTGAGATTATGTTTTTTTGGATGTTGTGGTTGTGTTACTAATATGTCATTTTCATTTATGTCAACACTATTAGAATTGGTGATTTTGAAGGTTGCATATGTCGAGGAGATTGAGAAAATTTAAATAAATATATTGTAGGCAGCCAGTGAAGTTGAGAAGGTTAGAGTGGTGATAAGTTGTGCATGTTGAGTTTCAGGTGTCACACTCTAAAGGGTTTGTTGCCAAGCCTATCTAGTATGTTGTCCAAAAGTTTCAATGGCACGCATAGAGAATTGAGTTAGTTATGAAGTTCGGTGTTCCTACAGTCACTCTATTATTGTAGCAGGTGTTTTTGGAAGAAGAGGATGAAATTCTAGAAATTTTAGTTGTTTTGCATGTTCTTATGACATTCATGGATGATTCTAGATCATTCTCTATCCTTGTTGCATGCCCGCAGTGTTTGGTGTGATTGTGAACATAGATTTTTGCAATGTGTGCTTGAGTTCTCATGTTCTTGGCCGACATGAGGGTGGTAACGTGTTGCAGATCCATGAGGATTAATATTTTATTGTTTGGAATGTTCAAGGATGCTGATTTAGGTCCTCATTATGTTGTGACCGACTTAGTTTGGTGCGCATCAAGATTTGTTCATGTATTAAGGCCGATTTATTCTTTATTCTTTGCTGAAAATGTTGTTGATGTAAATCCGTATAGCAGATATATAAGAGTGATTGTATCTTCATTGTAATGGTATGCTTAGTCTATGTATGTGAAATATATGTGTGAATAAAGATCAGATCATTCAAGAGCAGAGTAGAGTGTGAAGGAGTTTGAGCAGATTGTGTAGAAGTTTTTTTGTGCCTAACCGGAACTGTCATCAGGTTTTTGTAGAAGCTAATTTCTTAGTTCAACCTCATCAGATGGATTTAATCTAATTATTTTATGTAAGGCAGTGAGCCTCCCTTTAAGGAGTGAGCTCTAGGAAGTGTGCCTGAATGCATGTGCATTCCCTATTCATTTCTTTCATTATACTTCTAACAGGGTATAATCTTGTGGACTAACATCCACCGTGGTTTTTCCCCTAACAGGGTTTCCATGTATAAAAATCTTGGTGCTCATGAGTCTTTGGTGTATTGTTGATTTATTCTTCCACTGTTAATTATCAGATCTAAGATTAAAGGTTGTTTAAGGTTAAATAAGCTTAATTTATGTAACAACTGATTCACCCACCCCCCCCCTCTCAGTTGTCTATCCTTATTTTTCCAACATGTTTAAATCGCCAATGAAAATATTTTTTTTTCTTTGAAAAAAGGTTTTATTCGCCAACATTTTTTTTTTCTGTTTTGAAAACAGGGTTAATTCGCCAATGAATTTTTTTTTCGTTTGAAAATAAGTTTTAATCGCCAATGAAAAATATTTTATTCATTTAAAAAAAATTGCAATTTGCCACGATTTTCCACAGACTTCTAGCAATTATTAAAGATTCACCGATTGAGATTTTTTTTTTCCTGAAAAATGAAAAAATTCGCTAATAAAATTAATATTTTTATCGAGAATTATACAAGATTCGCCAGGATTTTACACCTTCGCCGAGGGGGGGTTTCTTAAAGTTTTCCTTGCCATGGAATATGAATCTAGGAAAGTTTGTAATGTAAAATTTATTTATCAATGTGGAATTGATCAAAGTACTAGCCAAAATGTATAACCCCAAAATGAGGACGATTCATTCACATGATGGGTCACATTTTCTCCCCATCTCCAACGATTATATTTCTATGGTTTTTCAATTGAACACATCTATGAAAATGCCACTAATAATTAGAGACCTTTTGGAAGAATACCGTACTGTGGACAAAAGTTACAAAAGATGGAAATTACCTTTGCATAGACCCTAGGACACATGAGATCAACTCAAAATAATTTTGTAAGAACCCCTATTCTTCCAATATGAAAAATTTGCACTTCCAATCCGATTTTTTTTGAAATTTTGTAGGGTTTCTAGTATTTTGTTGTATTTTTGATATAGATGCAAGGAAAATAAATGCAAGATAAATCTACAACTTTTGAAGCAAAATTCTAACTACTATTTTCAAAATACATAAACTATGCATTTAGATTTTGAAACTAGATTGATAACATAAAGTTATTTTCATGCATTGCATACCCAGAATGAAAGACTCAATTTATTTAAAATTTTGGAAATGATAATAATAGTTGGTATAAACCCTTGGAGATTGTTTTTGCAACCTTCAAGGATTTCTCCACCTAAATAATGATTCCACTTTATTCGAACCTCCTAGCCACCCCAAATACAAGCAAAAAGCAACACATAAACTAGGTGTTTTGGCCTAGAGATAGGATGCCTCAAGGATGGGTCTGTACGACCTGCAATAGCTGAAAAGTATGACCTATAGCAGCAAGGTGTATGGCCCAACTTGTGTAGAATATGTTGATTCCAAATTGAAATGATTGTAATCTAATTTTTAAGTGTTTCTCCTTCAATCCCTTCACAAAATTCTCCAACTTGGCACAATGTTGACGCCTGGATGAAGCCAATCACACAAGCAATCTTCAACTGGTATTCCACAACCTCAGAATGCACAAACTTCAAAGTAGATGCACTCTCCAAATCATTCAATGATTGAAACCCTTGTTTCTCACAACTCCCAAGTAATAGCTAATAATGAAAAGTGTAGAATGAATAAAAAATGAAGCTTCAACACTCTTTTATGCCCTCCTCTAAAAAGAATGATTTCCAAGAAGAATTTTCTCATTAAAGGCATTTAATATCAAATTCACTTTGAAGATGTTTTTAAACTCTTCTTCCTAGGTGCTCCACCCAAGGTACATATTATTTGACTTTATAATGTTAAAGTGGACCATTGTCTTAAGTTAATTAAATTATTAATGTGTATTTTTAATAATTAAATATTATTAAAGTCTTAACTTTAATAATATTTAAAAATAACATAACATCCTCATAAAAAATCAATTTTTGATTCCATCTATGCTAGGAGATCAATGACTAAGTTAACTACACTACCAAGTGCCCAAACAAAAATAGTAACACTGAGCTCTATTGATTGATGACTTACTAAAAATAGTAAGTATGTGAAACTGAGTCCTAAAACCACTTCTAATGACAAAGCCATAATATCACCTGATTTTGGAGAAACAATACCACACTGAGGACTATCTAAAAAAATCCATTAGTGTACAAGAGTATGTTAATAGGCTAATCCAAAAGAAACTGATGCGAGCTAAGAAGGGGACATTATAGTCACCCTCCCTAAAATTTCTTGTCCTCAAGTAAACTCAACTCAAGATGCTGCAAAATGTCCTCACCCTCCCAGGTAGCATCCTCCACCAACAAATCCTTCCATTTGATTAAGTATTTCCTATTGACCCATCTCCACAAGTAATGCTCTCTAAAATAAATGATTGCCTCAAGTACTAGTATAAATTTACCCTCATCGTCTAGGGGTGGTAAAGCTATAAAGGGAACAATATGATGCCCTAACACCTTCTTGAGGTGTGTCATGTGGAATACATTATGTACCCTATTGTCTAACACTAGGTCAAGCTCGTAAGCCACCTCTCCCACATGCCTGATAATTCTAAATGGACCATAATAGCATGGCTTAAGTTTTTCAGCACCACTCTTCCTAAGAGTGGATTGATGGTATGTGTGCAACATCAAATACACCATGTCACCCACATCAAAAGATCGCTCAACCCTCTTTTGATCTACATACTATTTTTGTTGGTTATGTTCCTTTTGAATATTCTCCTTCAAAGACCGCATGATGTCCTGGCTCTCCTAAGGAAGATCACAATCATTGGCACTCTACTGTCACTCAACAATAAATCTAGAAAATTGGGCGCATCATACCCATATAGAGCCATAAATGGTTTCATTTGAATGGACATATGGTGGGTGGTATTGATGCAATACTCACATAGATGAATCCACCTCACCCAAGCCTTATGTTTCCTTGCTATGTAGTTTTAGAGGTACCCTTCCACCCATTTGTTCACATTCTCCATCTAACCATTAGTTTACGGGTGGTAACTAGTACTTAGAGTGAGCTCAGCCCCACTAAGTTTGAATAACTCCTACCAAAAATGACTCATAAACCTGCTATCCCTATCACTATCAATACTCCAAGGTAAGCCATGTAGCCTGAACACCTCATGGAAGAAAATAGTTTCTACTTGTGTAGTTGAATAAGTGGTTGAGATCAGAAAGAAGTGGGAAAACTTCATAAGCCAATCCACTACCACATATATGAAATCTCTACCTTGGGCTTTAGGTAGGACTGTAATGAAGTCCATGGATAAAAATTCCCACTTCTAGTTAGGAATGGGAAGTGGCTAAAGAAGACCTACAAGATATGTATGTTCCTATTAATTATGTTGACAAACAGGGCACTCTCCAACATATTGAATAACCTCTGACTTGAGACCCTTCTAAGTAAAATTCTCTCATAGTTGCTTATAAGTCTTGAAGTAATTGGGATCTCCTACCATAGGTTGATCATGAAAGGCTCTCAACACTTTGTTATTCATCTCAAAACCTAGTAACAAAAAAATCCTCCCTTTATAAATGATGATATCATATACAAAGGATAATCTGCTATCCTGCATTGTACCATCAATGATGCCAGAGGCCTAAGGGTCCTTGGAATACTCTGTTGAAATCAAGTGCTTCTAATCAGTTGTAATCTCAACCATGTTGTTCAAATGAGGTCTACGTGACAGCATATTATCAACTATATTCTGAGTCCCTTTAACATAGGAGATGTGAAAATCATATTCCTAGAGTTTACTTACACAATTTTTCTAACAGTCATTAAGGTCTCATTGTCCAAGGAAATGCTTCAGGTTATTATGATCTATTTTCACACAAAACTTGTTGCCCACTAAGGATTGCCTAAATTTAGTCAATGCATGCATAATGGCTAACATCTTTGTATTGTAGATACTATAACTCCACTTTGGCCCCCTCAATTGCTTTCTCTCGTATGCAATGGTTTGTTTGTCCTACATCAAAACTACACCAATCCCCTCACCACAAGCATCACACTGAAGCCCAAATGGTATAGAAAAGGGGAATGGTAAGAACATGGCATGAAATCATTAGAAGTTTGAACTTCTCAAAACAATTTTGTGCTTGATCAGTCCAAATGAAAGATCCCTTCTTTGTCAAATCTGTGAGAGGCGCTACATGCCATGAAAACCCATTAACAAGTGATGATAAAACCCACATAATCCCATAAATCCTCTGAGCTATGCAATATTCTCAAGAGTAGTCCAATCAATGATAGCTCAAACTTTATCCAGATCCATATGTACACACTCAACACTAATGATATGGACAAGATAGATTAACTCTGACAACCCCAATGCACATTTGGATTCCTTGTTGTACAAGGACTCCCTCTCAAGAATATCTAACATTGCATCCAAGTGAGCAAGATGCTCTTCCCATGACCTACTATAAACCAATATATCATCAAAAGCCACAAGCATAAACCTCCTTAGCTGGTGCTAAAACACTATGCTCATGGTAGACTGAAATGTGGCAGGGGCATTGGTTAAGCCAAAAGGCATAACCAAGAACTCGAAGTGACCATAATGGCATTAGAATGTTATTTTTTCTACATCCTTCTCTTTGACTCTAATTTGATGAGATCCGAACCTCAAATCAATTTTCAAAAAGTAGCAAGCACCATGAAGCTCATCAATCAACTCATCTATACAAGAAATGGGGTAATAGTTTTTAATGGTCCTCTTATTCAAAGTTTGATAGTCGATGTAAATGAGAAGAGTTCCATATTTATTTTTCACCAATACCACTAATGAAGCAAAAAGAGATTTAATCGGCCTAATGTGGCCCATCTCAAGAAACTCTTTTATGGTTTTCTCTATTTCATCCTTCATCTACTTCAAATGCCAGCAGGGTGTGATCATCACAGGTTTAGCACCATCCTCTAACTTAATAATGTGCTCAATACCCATATCTAGTGGTCTACCTAGTGGAATGTCACTAAACACATTTGTGTGTTTAGTTCTCAGCTCCTGAATGCCTAGAGGATAAATTGGTTTTTGTTGCTCCATCTATGTAGGCATGATCACCAACTTTTCTACCAACTCCACCTGCTCATGATGAATTAATCTCTCCATCCTCCTGAATGATATCATCTTCAACCTTCCATTTATTAGTTCCTTCAATACATGCTTCTTTCCATTTGCTTCAAACCTCATTTCCATATTATGAAGGTTAAGCGTAAATTCTCCTATGGCATGAAGCCATCTGATTCCCAAGACCACATCCATATCTCTTATATTAAAAACATAAAATTATGCCTTGAAGTCATAGTTGTTTAAATGCAAGGGAAGATCTAAAATAATTTTGTTACATGAAAGTGTGTAACCATCTTCTACTCTAACCTTGATACCTCAAACTGTGTTGTTTGAATTTCACACCTTGCAACCAAATTTTCATATATGAAGTTGTGTTTTGCACCTGTATCCAATAAGGTTATCACCTTTTGACTTGCTAACACTCCACACATCCTAAAAGAGCCCTCATGTTGGATTCTAGAAAGGTGAATTTTAGGAACCTTCACTTCCTCATCATTTTTAGACTCATTTGAAGACCTTTATGCCTCCAAAATCCTCATTATTAGTTTTCTAGTCAGAATTTTTAGACTGATATTCATCAGCATATATCCACTTCATTTGCTTATATTTTTCCTTGGGTATCAAGGGGAAATAATGATCTTGAGTGTATGGGGCATTACACCAAAAACACAACCTTTTACTTCTCAAACCATTGATTGTTTCTTGGTCTAGTTTGACAGTAGATTTGTTTTTATGGTATGATTTTTTATCCTTGAAATTCTTCTTTTGGTGTTGAGGTGAAGGAGATGATGTATCAAGATATAGTTCCAACTGGATAGCATCATGAAGAGTGATAGGCTTACGAGCCTGCACTAAACCCCTAAATCTATCACTCAAACCCTCGAAAAATAGCATAGTGACTCGCCTCTCAGTCATATCAAGAACCATGATTTCTATTTTCTAGAATTCATTGATGTAGGCCTCAACTGGTCCAATCTGCTTTAGCCGAGCCAAGTCCCTGTAATAGATCTCAACATCCTTTTGGTCAAAGTGAGCAATCAATCTATCAAAAAACCCCTCGTATGAATGTATCATGGCATGGTCTTGTGATACTAACCCATGGTGCCACTAGTCATATGCTACACCCTCCAGATGTATTGTAGCAAACTATATAGCCTTTCCTTCCTCCATAGGTTTCAAAGATAGGAATGTATCAAGTTTGTGAACCCACAATCGAGCACTTATTTTTCTACTCCTTTCAAAGGTTGGTAAAGGAACCTTATTCAATGCTTCCTTGTATTCCTTGGCTTGAGTTCCTTGGCTGGTTTGCCTTTGGAGACCCCTTTCTTGCCTTTCCAGTATAGCTTTGTTTTATCTCTCTACTAATTCATAAAATAATTCAAGTTAATCAGCCGCCTCACTTCAACTGGAGGAATTTTGTATTCCTCATGAGCCATCATAACATTATCAGTGATGTGAGTATCTTCCTCCAACTTTGAAATAGCCTCCACTTTAGTTTTTCTTATCATAAATGTAGGATGTAAAGGCTGATCAGACCTTATGCTTGTTGTCTTGATGGAATTAGTGGCTTCTCTATCCCTATTCATGTGACCAACATCACTTCTACTATGGCCACAACTTGATCTACTCGATCTAGCACAATCCAATCTCAATTTTCCCATGGCTATGATCATATAGTCCTGAAACTATTGTAGCATTTGCTACTATTTCTAGGAAAATGTAGTAAGGATTTTTCCTCTTCTCTCACCCATCTTCGAATCAGCTATGTTATTATCAACTCCTTCCTCCTGTTGTACTGACCTACTTCTAGTGTAATATCTATGTGACATGCAACAACCCAATTCCACTGCTGATCAAAAAGGAAACATGCAACCTTTTAGGTATCCTCCAAAGTGACATGCAATAATGAATTCCCAACAGGATGGTAGGATTCTTTCTCAGATACCATTATAAGAACCCATGTTCTCCCAATATGAAAACTTTGCACTTTCGATCTATTTTTTTTGGAATTTTGTAGGGTTTCTAGTTTTTTTTTGTATTTTTGATATAGATGAAAGGAAAATAAATGCAAGATAAATCTACAATTGTTGAAGAAAAATACTAACTAATATTTGTAGAATACATAAACTATGCATTTAGATTTTGAAACCAAATTGATAACATAGAGTTCTTTTCATTCATTGCATACTCGGAATGAAAGACTCAATTTCTTTGAAATTCTTGAAATGATAACAACAGCTGATATAAACCCTTGGAGATTATTTTTTTTAGTGTTTAATCATTTATCCACCCAAAAAATGATATCACTTTATTCTAACTTCCCAGCCACTGCAACACATAAACTAGGCATTTTGGCCTAGAGATAGGATGCCTCAAAGATGGGACTACATTACTTGTTACAACTAAAAAGTACGGTCTATAGGAACAAGGTGTACAACCCATCAAATGTAGAATATTTTGATTCCAAACTATAATGAGAGTAATCTGATTTATAAGTGTTTCTCCTCCAATCCCTTCACAAACTTCTCCAACTTGACACAATGTTGGCTCCTGGATGAAGCCAATCACATAGGAAATATTTAGGTAGTATTCCACAACCTCAGAATGCACAAAATTTGAAGAAACTGTGCTCTCCAAAGCAATCAATGGCTAAAACCCTTGTTTCTCACAAATCCCAAGTAATAGCTAATAAATGACAAGTGTAGAATGAATAAAAAATGAAGCTTCAACACTCTTATATGCCCTCCAAAAAAGCATGATTTCTAAGAAGAATCTGCTAATTAAAAACATTTAATATTAAATTCACTTTGAAGATGTTTTTAAACTCTTCTTCCTAGGCGCTCCACTCAAGGTACATATTATTTGAATTTATAATATTAAAGTGGCCCATTGTCATAAGTCAATTAAATTATTAATGTGTACTTTTAATAATTAAATATTATTAAAGTCTTAACTTTTTTTTTATTATTAGACTACAGGAATTAGGTAGCACGACCCCCTATAAACTACAGTGCGCCTGGTAAAATTTTTTAACATGACCGGTAGCACTGGCGTGACACACCCTTCAATACCACAAGGGTGGGGGAGACTAGACCTCGTGACCAACCTCCTACAATAGGAAAGATTTAGCCAACTTAGCTAGGGCCCCCATTAAAGTCTTAACTTTAATAATATTTAAAAATAACATAACTTCCTCATAACACATCAATTTATGATCATATATGTGCCAAGAGATCAATGACTAAGTTAACTACACTACCAAGTGCCCAACCAAAAATAGTAACATTGAGCTCTGTTGACTGATGACTTACTAAAAATAGTAAGTATGTAAAACTGAGTCCCAAAACCACTTATAACAGCAAAACCATAATATCACTTGATTCCAGAGAAACAATACCACACTGAGGACTCTCTAAAAAACTCTATTAGCCTACAAGATTTTGTTATTAGGATAATCCAAGAAAAATTGATGCGAGCTAAGAAGGGGACATTACAATTTTCCAATAATGAACAACCTTAATTCTCTATGGAACTGTCTGAAGAATATTATCAATATACATATTACTCGGCTGGACAAGTATTGGGAATAGATGTTCCTACCGAGATGGCTATAGCTCCTATGGTCCTAGCTGTAGATGTTCAAAACCAAGATTATAGACATTTCGACTATGCAAAATACTTGGTAGAGGTCATAAACATGTCACTTACTTCCATAAAAAAATGATGGTGATGCGATTAATTTCAGACATTATTCTTTACTTATGCATATGATCTTATATGAGGGAAAATCTATGGGAATTTGGGGTGAAGAGTTGAGAATAAAGGATATGGATGAAGATGAAAACATAAGACCAGTTCAGATGTGGACTTCAATTTGGGATAGTAGGTGTGGGAGTTCCCATTATTTATACTTTGAAGAATACTTTATCAAGCCCCTATACATATTGTTTGGCCATCCTTATGATTACAACCTGTCTCCATAAATACAAATATTTCTCAAACCCTAGGAAAAAACCCAAAGGAGAAATTGAACTATAGTTGGGGAGATTGGTATACGTATGATGATTTCACTATGATAAGAGTGTATGAGTTTGAAGCAGCTCCATTTATTCTACCCAAAATAGTCCCTGATAGAGTTTCTCGCTTGGAAATAGTAAGGCAGATGACTTATTCTGATTGCATGCATCTTAAAAGTTATGGAAAATAGTCCCTCATTCCCAAGAACTTATGTTTTGGAGATTTTACTGTTGTTTCCAAAAATGGATATGATTTTATTGGTAGAAAGTTAGACTATTATAATATTCAAAAGGAAATAAGAGAGAAAATTTTGATCCTAATCACTTCATTCACAGTGCTAAAATAACACTGAAATTGAAGAAATATGAACATGAATTATCTGCCAATGATGTGATCAAAAATTGTGATGAGGATCAAGCTACAAAAAGGAGAGATACATACAGTAGGGTAGTGATGGCAGAGGCATGGAATGGCAGAAAAATCATAGTTCATCATATAAAGAGGCCTTCCATGAAATGCATGACCCTTTGGAGAGAATTGATCAATTGATCCTCCATGAAGATGACTTGAAAAAGGATGTACCTCTTATTGCCTTTGAGAAAAGGAGAGACATCTGCTCTAAAATTCAAGCTGAGAATATAATGCCTCTAAGTCATTCATCTCCACAGTCCACTCTAGATGTAAGCTTCTTAGTAGACACTCCCATCACATGTGAAGATTCCACTGAAGAAGAGGATGAAGTTGCAGAGGTAAATGCTCCTACCATCCACAATATGAACCACCACCAGAGAGGAGTGTAGTTTCATTTGAAGCCTCAGATAAACTTTCTGATGATGTGAGACACCGTGCCAGTTTCAAATTTACTTTATATAGTTCTTTTATTCAAACTCCTAAATTTAGTTCATTCATTTATGAATATAAAGGCAAAGTAATTAGAGAAAGGATGAAATAAATTAGTCTAGAGTAGGAGGCTGGTGCTCTAAAATAGCTACAAAATGAGGTTGATAAGGAGATGGAAAATATCACCCCTAAAAGAGGATGAGAGTTGCTATAGGAGGCTGGGGTCATGCTTCTCCCAAGATGGGACATCAGTTCGGCTATAGTTTTGACAGTTTCATGAGGAGGGAAAATAAAACCTTGTAACTGATAGATGAAGATAGCAACAAGATTTATACTGGCTCAAGATATAATCCAAATAATGCCACTCTACAGATCCAGGCTCTATATCCACCAAGGAAGATGCATGCCCACACTTATTAATGAGCGCAACCAAATCTTTGGCCACCTTCTGGTACAATGAGTAGGAGATACAAATCCTCTCGAGACAACTGAATTGAATGTTAATGTTACTAAGTTCACCAAAAAAAAAATTAAAAAACTAATAAGAGACAATAAGAGCCTTACTTCTGAGAATAAGAGGTTAAAGCAAGAAGTGACTAATTATAGAGATAAATTACCATCTTCCTCATAAATATTTTCTCTGTTGGTGGATTGTGAGAGAAAGGTACTCAAATCCATGTTTGAAACCACATACTGGAAGCGAAAGAATGAAATAATTCAACATAAATATGAGGAGTTGGGAAAGAAATTAAAGACTACTAAATTTGAAATGGCTTCAGAGTTGATAAGGTAGAGATTTGAAAAGATGCTCAAGAAAATTGATAAGGTTTGGGTGATCCATAGCAAGACATTTGTAGCTTACCAAGAACATAATTGATTACATCGTAGAATGAAATAAATAAGAGAACAAATAGAAGGAAAAGAGAATATTGGTGAGCAAGTGCTCCAAGAGTACAAAGAACTGATCAATATGCATGAAAATTTCCACACCATACTAACACAAGAACTTAGTGATTTCAACCAATCTCTGAGTATGGCTTTATCAAAATTCTTCAATGATGAAGGGGAGTTGAAGGAACAAGATGTATGGAAGAATGAAATTGTTCAATATTTACCAATGGCCCTTGATGAAATCAATGATGAAGAAAGGGTGATGGAAAAGGAACATACACAATTGGAACACATTTTTAATATCAAATATGCCATGAAATATATCATTAGCAATGTTGATACTTATGCTAAAATAGGATATATCGAGCACTTGTCTAAGGTAAATTTTTTATCACTCAAACAAAGTGAGAAGCAGGGGTTGTCAAAGTCTTACAATGTTTGATGCATTATCATGGAGTATGGACCTTGGGAAAATTTTAAGTGATCACGAGTACCTGATGAAGACTAACAGATCATGGTGCATCACAGATTATGCATACTTCTTATTTTTTCCTTGTTTATGTCTAATACAGTTGTTAGGATTTTAGTAATGAAACAACACAACTTTTGATGTAAAGGCCCAAAACTTGTAGGTTCTCGTATATAAGGGAAACCAATGCCAGATTTTAAGAAAAATAGATTAGGAGCATCATAGTAGTAGGATATATTCTTAGTAGCAGCATCTTTTTACACAAACACATAAAAGACTTCTGATATGTATCAAATCATCTTTTGAAGAAATATAATGGAGGAGAAGAATTGAACTGGTGGACCAATTTCTAGTGTTCAACTATTTTGTTGATTTGAATTTATACATGTTATTTGGCTATCTCTGGAGTGGTTTTTCTAAGCTATTAAAATTAAGTATATCAAAATATATTTAACTTGTCAATACACATTTTCTATACTTGTGTGATTTCATTGATTGGTTTCTATGGGAAAGAATTAAATTCCTTTTGAGAGGTCATCTTTAATAGGTTCTTTCCTAGGATTAAAGTCATTTTAAACTGATTATCTTAATTTTTTTCCTTTACATCAGAATTAAAATCCTTTCAAAACTTCATAGTAACTTAGGGGGATATCACTAGGATTTGTAACAAAAGCCAAATAACTGACAAAATTGCACGTTTATACATGCAATAAACATCCATAAGTGTCGAACAGTTAGAGTTAAGCTAAGAGAAAGGATCCATATATCATTTACATCTTGACTCTATTTACTCAATAGGATTAGGCACTATTCATATTCATTTTAGCAATACACTATCCAAACCTTGTTGATACATCCAACCTTCAAAACATCTACAGTAGGAATTAGCTATTATCCTAGCATATATTTCACTTCTACGTGCCATTGTGAATAGACTGCCCAAATCGGAGATTACACATATAAATTTCTAATCTTCTTTATCATTTAGGTACACCTTCCTAGGTCCAGTAGAGCCTAAAGTGTAGGGGGATCTCAAACATATCAATTAGCCTCATTCATTAGCCAAAAACATTCCCAAAGATCTTTGCACCCTCTCAAGGTTTATAACTTATGTTTTTGAGACCTAACACAAGGGAACTAACTGTTATTCGGCTTTGAAAATGAACCATTGATTTCATAATCCCACCAATGCTTAAAATAAATAATATCCATTGATTTTATCTGAGCAATCAACTAACCTGCTTGATTGGTGAAGGGTCCAATATCCAATGTGCCTAAGCCCTTCAAGACATAACTTAAGTAACTAATTACCAGTGATACCAAGTCACCGAGGAAATAGGACACAAGGTAACTTTGATAAAAAAAATTGCACCAAGACCTCCATTTAGGGTTTTAGAACACAATAAAAAACATTGGATAAGCCCTAAACAATTTCAAAACTCCAATAAACTTGAATACCTGTGATTGATCTTTAACCTCTATAAGACACCATATGTCTTTTTCTCAAATATAGAATATTGTGCCTCTGATATTTTTCAAAGAAGACATAAGATTTAATGAGGAATTAGGGTTTAGAATCTTGAAATGGAAGAACCATATCAACAAAGACTTTGTGTCTTGAGGCAATACTATTCTTTTTTGAAGTAACACTGAGATGCATCAATTACCAATAAATTTGAATTTCAAACATTAAAACCATGTGAATAAGTACCTTTGTAAATTATCCTTGTCATAAAGTTGACATGAAGCAAATAACATCAACAAATACTACTTTTGTATCAACACCTTTTTGTATCATCACCAAACTTTATACTTTTGCACCATTACCATTTTCATTATTGGACAAAAAGCATCTTCATTTCACTGTTGCATCAACAATCAATGTCAAATACATCAACCTTTGACATCAATGAAAAAATGAACAAACATGATATCCGATAATCACATTTACTTTAAATCATCTAAAAATATCATGATCCAAGAATATTATACATAAAAATAACATAATTATGAAACATTGAAACGTTCTAAAATACAAGAGCACAACATATGCACCCCATAATGTGTAGTTGGAAAACCAATGCCAAAACATAACCTCATTAGAAAAACCTCAATGGTCACACTAAAAATCTTCATAAAATAATTTTAAAAACACCATTAGAACACCTTGATGACACAACAAAATTTATCAAAAATATTGGTGTAATAGAGCATAGAACATGAATCAAAAAATACACTAATGAAATACTCAAAATAAAATGTATCATATGAATCAAAAGAAAACAATCCAAACACAAGGGTGGGAATTATACAAGTTGAATTAGATACTTAACTATAACCCCTAGGATGACCTAAATACATATGTATGATTATAATTATTATATAAATTATTTAATAGTTAAGGTAGCCATAACTCGACTACTTTTAAAATTAAATGGTAAAATTAAACAATCTAAACCATGATGAAACCCAAAAATTAGTCAAACACAAGGTCCTATTAGTAAAATCACAATAAAAAAACCCTCAAAATTACACAACCATGAAAATCCCTAGAAAAATATGATTATGGCTATTTATACTTAGCATGACTATAGTTGTCACTTGCCAAATAAATGAAGTGGTCTTGATTTTAGAGTATTCGAAAGCTAAATTAGGAAATAGTGTTGAAATTATATTTTTGAAATATAATGAGAATATGTAGACTACACTAATGAAAATTACACAAAAATTAATTCACTTTCAAAAAATTGCATCTTAAAAGGAGCCCATATGAACAGAAATAGAGCCCCATAAATTCTCAAACAAGAAATACATGACATCACTTATGAAAATCTAAAATTTATAGACATTATAGAAAGATAAATTAAAAATAATATACATAATGTGAATCTCTCAAAAATTACCCCAAATTTAAAATATAAAAAAAGGATCCAATATGAATGAGAACAAGGTTAAAAAATATTATGTACCAACATTAAATTTAAAATGGAGATGAGGTAGTGATTGAACAAATTGGATGTTGATGTTATGATGATTTTACTTAATATTAAGATATAGATAGCCAAATGGATGGAACATTTCCATTTATTTTAAAAATAACATCTAAATCTCAAAATATACCTTCAAAGACTAAAAAAATATTGTAGCAAAGATTGAAATAACTCCCTATATATTGGAGGTATTTTTGAGGATGGATTCTAGGAGGTGGGAGATGTAACTAGGAAGGGTTTGTTGACCACTAGGTAGTGAGGATATTCAACTAGTGGGTAAATAATTACTATCAAGAATAAAACCCAATTTGTCAACCTTGTGGAACACTAATTGGTATGGAGGGCCTATTCTTGTCAATACCCTATACTTGACAAGATCGTAGGCTTTGCACCTATTGCATTAAGACCTATA
Organism: Sequoiadendron giganteum; assembly: GCA_007115665.2. NCBI lineage: Eukaryota > Viridiplantae > Streptophyta > Pinopsida > Cupressales > Cupressaceae > Sequoiadendron > Sequoiadendron giganteum. Next base: position 295,606,406 of record CM021107.1, read on the forward strand.
CCTTATGATAAAAACCCACAAACAAATAAAAATATGTAGATAATTTAATTGCCTCCATATGAAATAGTCATAATTTTCTTACACATAGATGAAATGAACAAGATTGTATCCGTGTAGTGCATAGTTATACCTAGATTTGTTGATGCAAATGATTGTGAGAAAACATTCTCTATAAAATTTGTGATTGTATAGATAGGGGGGAAAAAATTAGAGGAATTTGGGGAAAGATCTTCAATTTTAATTATTTGATAGGAATTCCTATGGTTTTTGGTACTCTTGGATGCACTAGAAGGGTTGGATTTTACCCAAAGTGTACTAAAATGTAAGTAACTTATGGATACCCAACAAAAAATACTTTACTAAAACCTTTCAATATCATCATTATAGATTTATCCAAGCCAAATTAAGGGAAAAATCATCAAATTTAAAACCTCTAAACTTAAGGTGTATCTACCAAATAATGACGCAAAGAGAGAAGCCCATGATCTTGATATCTATTTCATTTTTTTATTTTCTAGATCATCCTAAGATACAAGAGAAGATCATGATTAATTTATTAAATATTTTCTATCTATAATGGAGATGAACAAGCCTTGAGTCACCAACTAGTTTGGTGAGATTTGATGACATGAATAAGCCATAATAGAAAAATCACACTTAAGATTTTAGAATTACAAAATTATTTCTATTCTACTATGAATGATAATGTATTTAAAAGGATGCTCAAAAGTGAGCTACAAGTGGGTATATATGATGCATCATCTCCACAAAATAAGAAAGTACAATTCAAATGATGCAAGTATGACCTACCTAAGAAAGCTTATCCTATCCTAGGTACATATAATGTAATTAAATAAAAAATGAAAGAAAATAAAATAATATACCAATAATCCTTCTCTCTTTGTTTAGGGGGATTATATTATTATACACAAGTACCTAGTCAAGTCTTGTTGAAGGAACCCATATCTAAGGATTTTATTGACTTATTTTTTATTTTCTCTCCCAAGGTTACACTTAAGGTGGGGTTGAAGTGTTCACACTAGGCTAGGTGCTAATTTTATTTCATTATGCTACTATTATTATCAATTATATTTATTATCCACTCTATTTACTTAACCACACTTAGGTAGTTTGTGTAATTTAGTCATGTGACCATGTCTTATGCACCTAATTGACACTTATTTTAGGTTAATTTATGTCTCATCTATCATGATATATTGATTTTAGTTATCTTCCACCTATCATGCGAGATCAACTTTAGTTAACCTAAACCTATTATGTATTGATTATCTTCACCTTTACTCTATATAAACATGGTATTATTTGTAGTATTAAATTAAGTTTTTGTCTAATATCACTCTATTGTTATTTACCTACATTATTATTTTCTTATTTATATATCTACTATTATAATATTTTTTTAGATATTGGAACACTATCTTATTCCTACATAAATCTCCCACTGAAATCGAAGACTAAAAATACAAGTTTTTTGTAGTGTCACTCAATTGATATCTATATAAATATGACATATCATGTTTCTTAGAATTTAGGTTACATTAACCTACCTAAAAACACTATTCTCCCCTTACGTTACTAGTTTTAGGATTTTCCTTATTTGGGTTCCTTGATTTAGGGCTTATTTGACTTTTTAGGTGTAACAAATTCAAGATCAAGTATATGATGGATTGGTAGTTATTTTTGAAAATTGGATTGGTAGGCATTACTAATAAGAAAGAGATATATTGATGAGGTATGAGGAGGGATTAGCTAGGAAATGAGATGATGGGCTATTTTATAAGGAACATTGTAAAACTCGATACAATATTTTATATATTAATAAGTCCATGCCTTGAGAGGTATCACTAATGCTTTGATAATATGCCACTTGTCAGTTTTATCTAGTGTTTTTGAGGTGCATGTGACTAAGAAGAGAAGAATTGTCACAATATAAGTTATGTGTGGCTTTATTTTCATTTTAACCCATCCAAAAGATCATTCAAGTGGCTCGGTTGAATACCAAAAAATTTATTAGAATAAAATCACATAGCCAATTAATATATTGGGAAAGGACCACAATTGAACACTAAGGTATCTATGGTTAGTGAAATGTGATATTTATGGAATATAATGAAACCATTCATTCTCTCTTTAAATTTGAACCATCAATCAATACCAATATTGAGCACTAAGTGTGCTATAAATCAATGCTAAATTGTGCCTTGATTTGGTGAACTAGTTGAATGGGTCAAGAAAATGTATGAATTGAAGTTATCAATGCCATTTTGAGGTAGGGATAGAATTTTTGAGATGCATGTTGAAGTACTACCACTTTCCTCTACCCAAAGGTCTGATTAAAGAAAATATAATTAAATATTGGACAAAATGAATAAGGTAGCTTATCCTATGGTTTTTCTCAACTCAAATAGCCAAAATGATCAAAAGGAATCTATTAGAACCAAATAAAATATGGTGCTTTACTATAAATTCTCTCTCGTCTATCTATGGGGTATGAAAGAATAAATATATAGTTTCATGGGACACCACCAACATCACCACCCTAAACCAATGGAAGGAGGGACCTATATCTTTAGTTTAGGGTCCTTGTGTCCATATAGGTATCCTCAATAGATATATAGGGTTGTCCTCATCTATATAGATGGGAAAACTATATATATGGAAATATCAAAATAGATAGCTAGATATATGGGGTTGGGAGCCTATAGGAGAAGGCCCCATCCATCCATTGAATATAACTAGAACAAGGTCTAGATTCCAAGCCATATTATGGTAAATAGTTCACTAGGAATATTGATAGTAGGTTGGTTGAGAACTTGAATATATATCTCTATCTCCTATATTTTAATGACAATCAAAGATCCATGGATTATCAATGGTTTGTCCCCCCTACATGTTTCCATTTTTCCTTTGGAAACATTTAGTCTCTATCTATCTTTTTGATACATTTTGAACTAATGGTGAGAATGAAGAATCACCATTTCCTCAAATATCATGCACCATGTCTTGTTTATAGTCAATTTAAGTCTATACATATTAGGTATATTTTTGTATCTCTTGTAGTCCTATTTGTTGTATTTTTTCCCTTCTAAGTGTGTCTTTCCTTCAAACTCTACTTTACCGTTCTTTCTATGAAATTTTTGACTTCTCCATATTTTCATGCCCTTTATTATTCCCCTACTTCCCCTTTGTATTTTCCATAATTTTGGACTTATAATTACTAGCATGCATGTATCTCAACCCTGGATGTCATGACCTTTAGTATGAGTATTATGTTATTAATGAATCTTGATCCTTGATATTTATGCCTTTATTTCCATTCTCTTTCCAACTCTCTAGGATGTGTCATAATTTAAACAATTATATGTTTTTGGCATCATATATTTCAAAATTAGAATCTTTCTTATCCATTGTAATTGGAATTACAAAATTATTTTATGGTTAAATAATAATTTTTTGTGAAGGATATAAAAAGAGCAAAGACATATATTCAAGGATTATCATCTACACTTTACAAAATTACCTTTCAAAAAATCATTTTGAGAACTTGTGTTTGAGTGTGGATGTCATAATATGAAACCCCTATTGATTTTGGAGAGTGGTCTCTTTTCAAATTTTACATTTGAGCTTCATTGATAACAAATCTAGCTACATCATATTGGTTTGACTTTCTATTATTGTTGATATAACATAAGAGATTATTTCTATCGTAATTATTGATATTAAATGATGAGGGTGCAACCCGAGACACAGAAAATCACACAGAAAAACTAACAAATCTTATTATTTTCAAAGTATGAAATTCCTACATGCAGAGGATCTCAAATCCTCCAGTTTTGCAATACATGCAAATTACAGAAAGAAACTACAGAAATTCCCCTATTCGCAGCATGCGATCTTCTTTCCCCAAAAACTGCCTAAAAGAAACAGTAACTCGCCCATAAATAGCCCGTTTCTTTGTTTGGAGCCAAAAACGGGATTCAAATTATGCACCAACTTTAGGAAGCCCTAACTCAAGATCTAACCGTCAGATCTTCAATGATAATACCTTTTCGGAAAGCTCTCGCGAAGATCTCTTGCCGGAAAGTGGGGCCTAAAGGCTAACCACTTTCGTATTCCGCCAATTTTTCAGGCCCATCCGGAGCCTCTAAGTACCTCAAAATTAGCTCCGAAGATTTCATAAGGCAAAAAGCAGAAATTGAAACTTGAATAACTTTTGAACCGGAAATGCTCTTGATCTGATTCTTTCACCAAAGTGTTTATTATTATGTCCTGAAGCTTCCCTTAAATTTTTGTCTCCTCATGCCTTCAAATTCATACCTGCTAAAAATAGCAGTTGAGCAGAAAAAGCAGAAAAGCAGTTCTGAAAGTTGGGAATTCTTCTTCGACGAAAAGGGTATCCAGAAATGCAAAAACATCTACAAAAAAAATCTAAATGAAAGTAAATATATTTTTGGGTGATGTAGGATTGCTTACACTTGGATGCTCTGCATCATTAAAAGACTATTTGAATGAAATACAATACTTATTGAAATAATATGGAGTTTAGAAATCATATCTATCATTTGCTATGTAATAATGAGATCAAAAAAATTATATACATTTATTGTTTAGAATGTGATGATAATGCTAATAAATAAATATTGAATTCAATTTGAGTTACTTAAGATATTATTTGAACATTAGAATTTGACATAGTTATTATCTAAATAATAAGTGTTTATAGAATCACTAAAGCTATATTTGCATAAGTATTTTAACTAGAATATTACAACACTAAAATTTGGTGATCTTATCAGCTTGTATTTATAAAGTTAGGTTTTTCATGTTTGATTTTTATGCAATACATTGATAGAGTAACCATATATCATATAAGGGAAATTAGAAAAAAAAAATGATCTATAGATATTTTAGAGATGAAACTCCTCCTTTAGAATCTATTGTAGAGCATAATGTTAGAGTCACTCAAGGACTCAAGCCTCTAAGAACAACTACAAAAACCAAAAAAAACCTTCTATAAGAGGAAAACTAAAGAACACAAATTTGCAATAATGGATGCAAGATATGGAAAATATTCAATACTTAAGATTGTATTGATATATTGGACTAACTCAACTTAACTAAATTGTCTTGGATGTATAAATGATGCATTGCTTATAAAGGGAAAATGTGAGATATGATTAGACGAGATCTTGACATGTATCTTAATCTTGTATAATGAGATAACTACCCCAAAAAATATTAAATGAATTAGGAAAAAAACATTAAATTCCAAAAACTAAGATAAGATCTAGTGTCAACTAATGCTTAAGTAGAAATATTCCCTTCTAGGAACTACATGGACTTAACATGTAAATAGGACCTAGATAGGTAAAACACCTATTTACACAAACTCCCCCCTTAAGTATAACTTAGGGAGTTGATTATTATGAAAATATGCAAATATGGGTCTCGAGTACAATGCCATGTTAGGTACCCATGTACATATGCAACACAATCTCTCATAATCATAGAAAAGGAGAAAACCAAGTGGGACAAAAATCATCCCTAAAAGAGAGATGAAATATAAAATACTCTCAATAATGAATGAGAGGGACAAAATACCATGCAAGGAAAAAGACCCCCCATAAGAGATAAGAAGAGATACTATGCATCCCCCCTCAATGGTGAGTCTCCTAAAATGGTAGAAGCTTGAAATTGAATTTTGAAGATGATAAAATCTTGTCAAACAACATTCCTCCCCTTAGGAAGAAATAAAACCAAGATGATATGCAAGATGTATTCCCAATCCTAAAAGGAAGATGTGGGAAGAAGAATGGTGTATGATTTCTTTGAACTACGCTCAAGTATCTCTATGTTGATGTCGAAAGTTGATATACTCCAAGTAGGAATTTTAGGCCACACAACTAAATATGTCAATCCATAATATCCTAGAGACGAATGTAGAACACACTCAAAAGACAAAGAAGCCTCCTCCAAAGACTATCCAAAATTTTCTACACTCATCCCAAGCTACAAAGAGAAATCATGTAGAGAATGAACAAGAGGGTCAAAGTATTCCCTCACAAAAATTGAAGAAGAATCATCTCCATAAAAGAGAAGATTTATGCAATCAATGGTGTCTCCCAAATATAAAATATGGGACTCAAAATGAAAACCACAAATATTTTTCAATTATGCATCCCAAGTAGATGTAGCGGGAAGAAAATATAGATGCTATTGCACTCAATCACAAGAGGAAAAATTTTTGCCAACATGAGCATCATCAAATGCAATATAAAATAGAGGAGATGAAATGAAAGGATCAATAATGGGATCCAATGTGATAACTCCCAAGTTCAAGAAGCCAAATGTTTCTAAATCATGGTTCACACTAGAAATATGATCAAAAGACGAAGGAAAAATATCATCATCAAAAGAAAAATCTAGAAAGGTATACAACCAAGATGAATGATCAACCATCCTAGTAGAAATAATTTATCTACTCTCCAAGTCTCCAATGATGAATAAATTAGGAGTGAACTTCACAGTCCTCCCATCTTCACCATGTGATCTAATACATGGAAAGAAGATTATTTATCAAATGAGGTACACACAAAACATCATTGAAAGTGACCTCCCCAAAAGTAATAGACCCCTTCCCAAGTACACTCATGCATGTATTTTTTCCCATAAAAATAGGAGACATAGTACAAGGCTCAAAATAAGAGAATATAGATTGTAAAGATGCCAAATGATGAGATGCTTCTAAATCTAGAATCCATCTCCCTGATCCAAGACCTGAAAAGAACAAAGAACTTTACCTGTAGTATTCTAATGTTTGTCCTTTCTAGAATATTTTGAAGAATAAGAAGGTGACTTAGACATTTTAGAAGGAAAATCAATTTGATTCTTTTTGAGAAGATGTCTCAAGTCACCAATATCCTTCTTATAACAAGAATGTTTGTCATTCCTAAGATTCTTACAATATGAACAAGTAGACTTCTAATTATTAGATGATTTATTTTTGGAAGAGGATTTATTCCTTGGTTTATTTTAATGTGGATTATTCTTATATTTCTTATATTTATTATTAGTATTTTTTATTCTTTCACCTAACTAGCCAACAATGCCTGAGATTTAGAAGAATTGATGAGATCCATAAAGATAAGATTTTATTGATCATGTATTAACATCTTAGAAAATTATGCAAATGAAGGTGTAGTATTTGTAGACCTCATAGTCAACCTATGAGTAGGAAAGATAGAAACAAAAGCAACATAATCAGGACCAACTTTGTTTAATGTATTGTAGACCAACTAAATGTCCTTATCAATTCCTTATGATTTAAATTGATACCTTAGATCATTAATATTAGTGATGTAGTCTTCAATGTTGTCAAAGTTCTTAGGATAAAGGCTCATCAGTTCATTATCAATTTGATAGCCTCTTACTTTATCTATAATACCATACGATATTTTCAATTTTCCCCAAGCTTTATGATAATTCTTAAATGATTCAATTTGGAACAATAAATATTGAGAAACTAGTTTACGAAGACATACAAGAGATTTGGTACATTAATCATCAATTTTATCTTTTTATCTACATCTGTAGGTTAAGGTACCTTACTTTCAATATATAGACAGTGACCTTCATTCATTAGAACACTCCATGCATTTTGATGCCATGTTGAATAGTTATATGATGTTATACCTTAGAATGATCCATGGAAGAAGAAGAGCACAAGAAAATAGATCAAAAGAATGCACCAAGAGACCCCCCAATCAATCAATCAATCAATAATCCCACCAATAATATGATGTGGCACTTTATATATAGTACATTTATAATACCAAAATTGTGTTCCAAATCTACAATGCCAAGATGGATCAAAGATGGAAATATTACAAAAATATCTTAGAATTAGATCCTCAAACTAAAAGTAACCTCTCCTAATATGATCTAAATTGAAAATGAAGCCTTCCCTAGAGGAAAAAACTTCTCTAGGTTGTAGTATGTCCAAGTAATCAACCATAATACAAATTTTCACAAATATGAATAAAATATACCTAGGGATGAATCTAGAAAAAGTACATGAATAAAAATGTAGAGCTCGTCAATAACTTTCCAATGCCGCAAGAATAAAAAAATTAGAGATCATGAAAAAACGTTATGAGATTGGAGGTCCAAAAAGAAAAATTTGACTTCAACCAACAACAAAATTCACTGAGTCTAAATATAAAAATGGCTTGCATCACTATGAATTTCTTGGAACCATCTTTTTGTTGATATCTTGTTTGAAAAATTTCAACACCATGGCAGAAAGTTATGGAATTTTAAAAAAATGCCTTATTAGGGCCTCTGGGGGACAAATTTTGAGCACCGGGTGCTAAAGAAAAAGGCTCTCAATCTACAATATGACCTTAGCGCTGGATTTTTTAAAAATAAAGCACCACTATTGAAATAGGTAGTAGGTGGGCCAATCCTCTAACGACTCTTGTGCACCACACATTTTGTGGCTAGGGGCTTAGGTTCCCCACTACAAATGAGACTAAGGGCCAATGTAGAGTGCAACTAAGCACTAAACCAAAAAATCTAATGGTTTAATTTTTTTAATAAATAACCTATGAACCGTGCCTTCAATGACTAAGATGTGATGCATGCAGTATGTCGACGTACCATAGAACTACACAAAAAAAGAATATTCCACCATGTAGAGAATATTCTCTACTAATTTTTTTAACTATTGACGTTGATTGGCATTCCAACAATATAGATTGTACGGATCGTACAATCTTTATAGATCCATATGATGTATGGACATAATTTTTCAACTTTCACTCAAACCCTCAAAAATGGCCCAATTTTTTTTCACCAAAATACTAAGTATTTTATATGAAAAGAGGGGTTTTGGGGCCTTCTAGACTCAATTGTGAGGTCCATTTTCCCCCAATGTGCACCCTATAGAAGCTCAAGCTTGAATGACCCTCAAACTTGAGAAGGGTTTTTATAATTCTGAAGCTTTGATACCATGTTAGAGTTACTCAAGGACTCAAGCCTCTAGGATCACCTACAAAAACCAAAAACAACCTCTACAAGAGGGAAAAGAAAGAACATAAATTTATAAAAATGGATGCAAGATATGGAAAATATGTAATACTCAAGATTGTAGTGATATATTGGATTGACTCAACTAAACTGAATTTTCTTGGATGTACAAATGATGCCTTGCTTAGAAAGGAAAACTATGAGATAGGATTAGGAAAGATCTTGACATGTGTCTTAATCTTGTATGTAATACCCCTCCGTTTTGATTCTTGTTCAAGTTGTTTTATGCTATGTTTGGTTGCAATTACTTTGATACTGGATACATTTTGTTATGATGATTTGATCGCTACCATTGAGCGACAACTATTATTGTGAGATGTAGTTATCTGATTATTGTTTCACATGCATTATAGATTAATGTTGTTGTAGAGTTAACATGGGATATTATTATGAGATTATTGAAATTATGAAGGAAGTGTCAGTTTCAATGAGTGTATGGGTGAAGAGGACGAGTTCGCATCACTCGCTTGCGAACGCCCTGCGAATCCGTAATTCCTCCTTCACGGTGTGTATTATATGCTGGATATATTGTATGATGTTGTTTACTTGGTTGCAGGATTGTAGGTACATGACATCGACTCCACCCGGTTTCACAGGTTTGAGCGTGTCGATCCAACGGTTAGGTTGAACGGGAGATAGTAACTAGGTAACATGTGTCAAGTTTACACCCTAGCCTTAGTGTGTCGTCAATTGTGTGTGTCGAGCCATTGTCTATCTTGCTTTGATGTTATTTAATTCTGAAGAATTCTTGATTTGGAAATAAATATTTAGAATAATTGCATTTAAATCATGTTGATGGTTATTTAATTTAAATAATGCAATGTGGATAAAAGTTTATATTTAAATTAATTAATTATATTTAAATTATTTAATTAATTAAATTTAATCCAAAGGGGTTGAGTTTAGTTATTAAATAATTAAATTAATTAATTAAACGTGATGCAAGAGAATGAAAGGAAATAAAAGAATTAGAATTAATTTTGGAATTTAATTCCAACGTGTGGGAATTAAATTAGAAATTGTAATTAAATGTTTATTTGGGAAATTGGTTGCAACTTTGGAAATTAATTTATTATTTGAAATTGCATTTTAAATTGAAAGTGGGTTTTTGAAAAGTGAAATTGAAATTAAAATTGAAATTGAAATTGAAATATCTAATTTGCATGTAATGTGAATTAGGGTTGTAAATATTGAAATTGAAATTGAAATTGAAATATCTAATTTGCATGTAATGTGAATTAGGGTTGAATTAGGTATTTTTGATTTATAAAGAATACATGTTTTAATTTTAGGGCAGAAAGTTTTTAGAAAAATACATTTTTACAGCAGGGAAGAAATTTTGGAAAATTTGCACAAGGGTTTGAAGAAAGTTTGATTGTAGAATTGATTGAAGGAAAGATTGTTTGCATTTGTTGGATTTTGGATTGGATTCATTGGAGGATTGAAGAAAATTCAGGAAATCTTTGGAGGAGGCTTGCATCAAAAATTCATCTCTTCTTGTAGCTTCTTGTACCAGGTTTTCCTCTTTGTGTTTTATTGTTCTTGATTGTTTTTTTTAAATAGTAGTGATTAAAGATTTGTTTGTTAAATCTGTTTTAGAAAACAAACTTGATATTAGAAGAAAAGAATTAAATAAATTTACAGCCTTTGCTTGTGAAAATTCTTGAGTGAAAATTATGAAAACCTTAGCTGAATTTAAATTATTTGGAGAAATTGATTTTATTGTTATTGAAATCAAACATAGAGATTGAACAATGCATTTAGAATGATTTTAGAAAATAAAACCCTCTGTTTGTTATTAAAAAACGGATTTTAAAATCTGCAGTATAGTTATATTTTCATGGTAAAATGGTCTAATTGCGTCGCCTATAACTTCACTTTTACAAACTGGATTTTTAGGAAATTTAAAGGGTTTTTGCATTTTAAAATTTTCTTACCCTTGTCCAAAACTCGTAAATACCCAGATCGTAGTTTTTGAGTTATGCTTGAAACATGAGACTGCTGTTAAATTATTTTCCCATGACTGTTCTGAAAATAAAATAATAATAAATTGATATTTATAAATATTAATATTTTATGTATTGTTATTATAATATTAAAATATTATTTAATAATATTTTATATTATAATTTATAATACTAAAGTATTATATTTATTTATATTATTTTAAATAAAATTTGTATATTAGATTAGTGGAATTAAAATTATAAACATATGGAAAATTATTGTTATTTTAAAATGGCTTGTTAAAGTTTAATTGAAAGAGTTAAATATTTGATTTAAAGAATGCAATATATTATTGAATAGAGATTTAAAATTGGATTGATTAGTGTATATGGAAAATGGATAGAGAAACAATATGTTATTATATTAAAGTGATTGAATGTGTTGAATAGAAAATTGAATGAGATGTAAGATTTGGTTAGGAAATGGAAAGAGTTTACTTGCATGGATTTGTGTCAATTTAAAAGTAAATTAAGAATTTGTTTTATTGATGAGGCAATCAATTATGTTATTTATTAATTTCTATTTAGATTAATTGAATCATTGTGATTGGATTATGAAAAGAGATATGGATTTAGTATATCCAAAAGTAGTATCTTCCTCATGCTTATCTTAAAGGATTTAATTCTTTGTATTCAGTAAAGGGAAGTAAGTTTAATTGTTTTAGATTTCCAATAATGAAAAGGGAAATAGGGGTTATGATTATTTTAGATGATCTACTTATCATGTCTTTGACTTTGTCAACACTACCTATTGAATGAGTATGGATTTAGGAAATCCAAATATTAGATTTGATTGATGACTTGAATGCTTTTGTTGCTATGTCGTCAAGTTGCATGGTTGGTTTTGGGATTTAGTGTTAGTCCTAAATTATAAGTCTTTCAGAAGAACTTAGAGGATAAGGGTTGTTGAATCTTTATGCCATCCAGTTGTTTTCCCTTGGGTAGTGCATGGCGTCTTTTTAGTTTTACCCGATTTTCATGAACGGGGATGTTTGCACCTCCTTGATTTAGGAGCGGATTATGGGATCTGTGTCTCCTTGTATGGAGTGACCTTGTTATGTGGTTTCATCTTGTTGCCTCCTGTGAAAGGAGTGGACTATGTGTTATTTCCTCCAAGATGTTTGGAGTGGGATCTTTTGTACCTCCTGTGAAAGGAGTGGACTATGTGTTGTTGCCTCCAAGATGTTTGGAGTGGGATCTTTTGTACCTCCTATGAAAGGAGTGGACTATGTGATTGTTGCCTCCAAGATGTTTGGAGTGAGTTTTCTATTATTTGTATCCTCCTTGTGTTGGAGTGGTTATGATGCCTAGTTTGTATGCACTTGTGTTTCCCTTGGTGATTGGTTGTGAGTGTGTTGTCCATTAGAAGAGTGGCTTCTGTTAGGCGCCAGAGCCCAAAGAGGTAAACTGGATAACCTTCAGGAGTGATTTAAACAAGTGATAATTAAAATAATGTACTTAGAAGATTAGGACTAATTTCTCATTAATCAAGATAATTTTTCCTCACTCATAGACACAAGGGCTTGTTTAGACTTGGGATGAGTGAGAAGGCCTGGAATGGCAAGATCAACTATCTTGCTCTTGCGAGAGGTAGTTGATTCCGCATGAGTGAGTATGAGTGCCGGGATTCGGTTGAGGCCACCAGGATTACTTGTGCCGGAGCCTATGAAGAATGCCCAGAGGAGATCTCATGACAAACCTTGCGATGACACTCTATCTATGACAACTGTTGTTAATTATTTTATGTGTATGGTTATTTGAACATACTTGATCTACTTTATGTCTGGAAGCAATGTGACCCATGTCAGTGATGTTGAAGTTGTACTTGTATTGTACTTGTATTGTATTTGATTTGTACTTGTATTGTACTTGAGTTGTACTTGATTTGTACTTGTATGGTGAATGAGTTGTACTTGTTAATTCATTTGGTTGGTTATAACAGTGAGTTAGTATGAGTTTGCTTTGTTTAAAGGTAGTAGATCTTTGTCCATGTTACTTTGTTACTATCTCCTAGCACGGGGGGTGGGCCTTCGGGTACCACATTGGTAGGGTGGAACATGCACCAAAACCGTTGGGTCCCCATCGATCTTCAGTACTTGGTGGCGAGACATCTAGATGGACAGCTCGCGGTTCTTGTTGTATTATCTTGCATTGTAATATTTTAACTTGTATAAGTTATTTTATCCCTCTTATGTTTATGAGGTGGAATTTTGTAATTGTAATCTTTTGTACTATTGCCTCATTCTGGGAATGAGTGATGTATCTATTGGATTAAGATAATGTTTATGAGATTGTATCTTGGTTGATTATCTTATTATGTTATGTGGTATTCTTATGATGTATGATGTTTATATCATAAAGTTCATAATGCTATGGTTATATGTAATATGTATGTGTGGGTTTAAGTAATCCTAACCTTGTAGCCTTAGAGGTTGTTGTTAACTAGTAAGTGAATGTGTATGTTAAATGCACTTTATTAAAAAAAATTGGTTCGCTTATGATGTTAATTGCAACTTCCTTTAAGGTTATTTGGTGGGGCATTACACTGTATAATGAGATAACTACCCCAAAAAATATTAAATGACTTAGCACACAAGCATTAAATGCCAAAAGATAAGATAAGATCTAGTGACAACTAAATCTTAACTAGAAATATTCCATTCTAGGACCTACATGGACTTAACATGTAAATAGGACCTAGATAGGTAAAACACCTATTTACACCAGCACATAATAGTAGGGTAGAAAGAGAAAGATGAATCACTATAGATGAAAAACCTGATGGTTGAGCCAAAAGGAAGTTATATTTGATGATTTATATGATGAAATAATTACTTCAAAAGATATATGGTATTATGAACATGCCTAGATAATCAACTAGTGAATAAATTAATTTTATGGCTAATAATCGTGATGCAACTTCTATAAACACACAAATATTATTCATGTTTTAGTTGTAAGATTTATCCAATCTAGCTTTCTATATAAGGAGGTAGAGTTTCTATAAATTGAAGCCAAAAAATCACTATTTGATGACATTGGGGCTTGGAATGTAGAGTATAGATCTCTTTCAAAGGATATACAAGGTGACATGTCACTCATTAGCTATATTAGCATGAAGAAATCTCAAAATTATTTTAGGCTTAAGCTTAAACCACAAGCCATCTAGATAGAAGTGTATAAATATTTGAGGGAGTTAAATCTATCTCCTTATGATGGATCTAATAGATTCACATTCCATTCTTGGGTAGAAAAGCTAGATACATACATTTCTATTTGTCTATTGATTATAGATAAAGCAAACATGTTTGTTACCTTACATTTGGAGGGTAATACATATGAGTGATGGTACCATGTTTTGATCACTCAAGGTCACAAACCCATCACATTATATGATGAAATTTATAAACTATAATTGAGAGGTTTGATTGGAAGGATCCTGAAGCTTTCTTCGAAGTTTTGACAGAGCTCAAGTAATATGGTTTAATGGAGAATTATGTAATAGATTTTTAGAAGTATCTATAATGGTGTCATACATCATGGATAAAAAATTGACCATGCTCTCCATAAAAGGTTTAGCCAAATATCTCAAAAGAATATTCAAATATTTTGAAACACCTACCCTATAAGAGGAAATAAAGTGAGCTTTAACATTGGATACTTCCATGCCAAATAATAAGTTTCAGACCAAGAACTTTATTCTAAAGAAGCCTTTGCATAAAAGTTTACAAAAAACCTAGAGTTTCCCATTAAGGCTAGATATTGAGGAAAGGTATAAATATGAAATAGGATATGGAGGAATTGAACCAAAAATTGAAGAAGAACCCAAACTACATATTGAAGAACAAGAAGAGGAAGGATGAGTTTTGGGAGGAAATCTTGCTACACTCTTTGGTACTTCAAGGTAAGACTATTTTCACATCCATGGGGTTATACAAGGTTAAAGGGTGATTATTCTCATTTACATTGGTGCTACTCATAATTTCATAGATGAAGGACTAGTGGCAAAGTGAGGTCTCAAAATCGGGGATTTGATGGGTTCAATATAATGGTGGTTGACACATTCACTATTTAATGCACTATAAATATCTCTCAATTGGACCCTATTCTAGTTGGATATGATATGAAGGATTATTTATATATTTTCAACATAGGTGACACATATATTGTCTTGGGTATCCAATGGTTGCACTCTTTAGGAAAGATCAAACAAAAATTATAGACCATGGAGCTAAAGTTTTATTTTAAAGGGAATAGCAATAATTGACGAATGAAAAATAAATCACCAAGGATTATAAATGTTAAGAGAATGGAGATGATGCTTTATTGTGGGAAAGTGGTGTGGGAAACTCAATGTTCGGTGACTATAAAAAAATTCACTAAAGGTAAGAAATCATATCATATGGATGTACATAATATTCTGGATAAGAATACTAAGGTGTTAAATAAAATTCCTCTAGGGAGATCATTAGGTAAAGGCTTTAAGAATGTGATTGAGCTAGAGGGTCTAAGACTATCATCACTCCCTACCACCACCCCATAAGGCATAAGGAGGAAATAAAAAATCAATATGGGATTTTTTGTACATGGGGCACATCTAACCCAACTCAAGTCTTTTTTCCTTATTCATATTTTTGTTGAAGAATAAATGTCACAATATAGATGCGCATCAACTACAAAGCATTAAAAGATAAATATCAAAAATTGGTATCCAATCAATAGGATCAATGAATTGATAGATGAGCTTCACAAAATGGTCTTTTAAAAAAAAATATATATTAGATTAGGCTACTATCATATTGTAAGAGAGGGGGACCAACCACTACAAGGCCCTAGGTCATGAAAGGACAAGAGAGGAAAGGCTACCCTAACTTACCTCAGTTAAACAAAAGGTTAGGATAGAAGGGATGAGAATGATGAGGACTATGTGTCCTTCGACCACTCTGCAAACTTGAGAGTTGAAAGGAGACTAGATGAGTCACTTTTCAAAGTCAGCTCTATGTCTCAAGTAGCTCTTTTTCTAAGGATAGAAGCACAATTCTAGGATGACAATGCAATGCACTAGTGTTTGTACAACTAGAAAACTAGAGAGATGAGGTTAAAACCCCAAGAAAGGACTAACGGTCTATTTTAGAAGTTTCAGGAAGTAAAGAAAAAGACTAGGAATAATTAAATGTAAAGATGAATGTGATAAAGGAATATATTACCACAAGGGTGACGAAGACAATCTCGCACAATAATCTCCTCGCCAGCTTGCTCCAATATCTCTCCACCACCTCCGTCCAAAGTGCTCAAGGCTTGTGGAGGAGAAGACTAAGAGGAAATCAAGCCTCTTCCATCATGGTGTTTGTCTTGCGCTCGCACTATCAAAGTGATGGAGTAGTGAATTGTTGCAATGGAGTGAAAAGTGCTTCTACAAAACTTGTGAATGCTTAAAAGAGTGGAGAAAATTGTGAAGAGATGGATTCAATATCTTGCAAAAATTTGTCCAAACTTTTTCTGAAGAGAGGAATGGATGAGAGAGTGGTGATTATCAAGCAAAGGATGAAAAAAAACCATATTTGGGTCGGTTGGTCGAAGAGGGACGGTACTCTTTGACTTCTAATAAAAAATGTAACACCTCTGTAGTCTCTAGCCATAGGAATCTGCTAGGGACATAAGCGCACCATGCAGGTGACCCTGATAGAAATGACCCCATTGACACACAAAATAGGCACCAAGTGTGATGCAAGCAACGGGCTTATGTGGATTTAAGCCTCTGTCTTAGGTTTTCTAAAGTGCAAGGGGGTAAAAGGGAATTTGCCTTAGGGGTGAAAATTCACGTTTATACATTTTTCCCCCACTTTAGCGAGAACAAGTATTAATAAGTGCTTTGGTAAATTAGAGTAGTAAGAAGTAACAAGGTAAGAAATGTATACTTGAACTGACGAGGAAGTAGAGCATGATCTGGTGAACTCGAAAGTGTAGGAGAGGGCTTCATAGCTCCACATAACTTATGAATTTGAAGAAAGAAAGTGCCTTACAGACCGCAGACCTACAAGGAAGGTATCCTCCAAGAACTTTCACATGAAGGAAACCAAGAAAGTGCCTTACAGACCCACAGACCTACAAGGAAGGTATCCTCCAAAAACTCTCACATGAAGGAGACCAAGAAAGTGCCTTACAGACCCACAAACCTGCAAGGAAGGTATCCTCCAAGAACTCTCACATGAAGGAAACCAAGAAAGCACCTTATAGACCCGTAGACCTGCAAGGAAGGTATCCTCCAAGAAATCTCACATGAAGGAGACTAAGAAAGCACCTTACAGACTCGCAGACCTGCAAGGAAGGTATCCTCCAAGAATTATCACATGAAGGAAACCAAGAAAGCGCCTTACAGACCTACAGATTTGCAAGGAAGGTATCCTCCAAGAACTCTCACATGAAGGAAACCAAGAAAGTGCCTTACAAACCTGCAAACCTGCAAGGAAGGTATCCTCCAAGAATTCTCAGAAACCAAGCAAAGGGGACTCCATAGAGTCAAAGATGGCGACATGTTTACCCACAAATAGCATATGCCAGGAAGCAGTCACATAGGCAAGTGAACAAACAGTCATGAAGACCATCGCTAAGTTGCAATAATTTCAAATGGGTCCCTCGAGAACCCTTTAAAAGGAAGGAGGGTCCACTCAAGGGATGGATTGTTTGAAGAGTGAAGTCTAGTTGGGCTGCTCCTGAGCTAGACGTAAGGATGTGATGTAGGTCTATTTGGGTTGCTCCTTGACTAAACACGAAGAAGTGGAACCAGTCCAGTTGGGTTGCCCCCGAGCTAGATGTGAAGATGCAAAATCGGTCTAGTCAGGATGCCCCTAGTCTAGACACCATATAACTTACTGAATTATTTCAAAGGGGTCCCTTGGGAACCCAACGTGGAAAGGAGGGGTCCACTCAAGGGATGCGCTTATTCAAAATCTAATGCATTCTTTCTTGAATTGATTCATCACTAAGGAATCCTTTTGAAAGATGTTCACTTCATCAAGGAATTTGAAAGGAAGGAAATGTGCTCATGTGAGGGGAGGACTAAGACCATTCCCGCTTTGGAGGAGGGTTTCCAAGCCCTTTCTTTACGAACCCATGATGAAAGAAATATGTTTTGTTAGGGTTTCAAGTCGAGAATACAATTCTAACAAAGAAGTGTGTGAAGGGTCTTCGAGAAAAGATTCATTTGGAAATGAATGAATTTTATAAAGACCAAGCAATGTAGAAGTAACATTGTCACTCATGAAAGGGACAACTCAAGCAAAGAAGAGAGAAAGATAAAGAGAAAGGTAAAAGGACAAAGATCGCACACAAAGGGCATAGGGGGATCTGGTTTTGCAAGGTCAAATCTACCTTTATTTATATTTAGTAGGTTACCATGACACAAGGTGAATGATCATCAATTCCCAACCAGATCAGGAAGAATGCATAGAAGACAAATAAAAAATAAAAAATTGGGTCAACATGGAAGGAGGCCTAAATGCTCCTAGCACTTTGCATCATCCCCAATTAACTGAAAGTGAATCACAAACATGGAAGAATATAGATACATATAGAGGAAAGTTTACAACATAAACACCATGCCTATTTCCAAGCACCAACAGGGGTGATGAGGGTCATCCAAAAACATATAGCAAGATCACGGTGGGAACACATCATGAAACACACACATATTTAATCTAAAGATCAAGAAAAGGGTCTTCCCTTAACATTGGTCAACCAAGAGGTCGTTAGCTTCCCACTCTAGATCATCATAAGGGGAAGGGTGATGAGCCTACAATGGTGTAATGTTAAGGGGAGGAGCTTCCAAAACTCCCGCAACAAGGGCCAAGGAAGAGGGACTTGCGAGGTCTTCATCGCTCAAATCTTGTGGGTCTAAGTTTAGCGAATTTGCAAAGATTGTTGACAATGCCAGAACATCATCCATTGAGTTAAACATACACTTGATGGGAGTGCCATGTTTCACCTTGATGGATGGAGGAGTTTGCACCTGAGGTTCACTGCTGGGATCACTGAGAGACTCGGGAGCGATGAAAAACTCGGGGGAGGTAGGACCTGGTTCTGTCACTAGGACAAAACAAGTTAGCATGGGGCCACCTTTCAGAAGAGGTGGGATCTTCTTACATCCTCCATTGTTGGGGGGACCACACTCTACCTTCTTCTTCATTGGAGGAGGTGAACTCCCCATAGACGAAGCAAGGAGGGTTGAGGGAGAAGAGGAAATAACCGCAGTGGATACAACCGAAGTGTTAACCATATCCATGGGTTTCGGAAAGGCAAGACATCCAGAATGCGGGTCAACAGAGGCAGCTTCATAGAAGGAGCGATAAACACCTACACCTTTTTGGGCGTATGTGTGCTCACAACAGGAGTCGAAAGAGATTCAGAACTAGTGAGATTAGAGATAGAAGAGGGGAGAGAGGAGGACACAACAAGAGGTATTTTCTTCTCTTCCTCCTTCTGTGAAGAGGCTTGCTCAACCAGGAGAGCCTTTTTTTGGTGCTTACACTCATGCGCAAGGTGGTTCCTATGACTCTTTGAACCAAAAGCCAAAGTTTGTGAAGGAATGAAAGGTTTCTGCTAAGCCATGGGAGTGTACTCCATGGCTATTTCTAGCAGAATGGAAAACCCCTGAATGGGAGCAGATGGAACAGGTTCATAAATGGTGGGAGGAATCGACTCTAGTGCCTTAGCTGTAGGTCTCTTCCCATTCACTATTTTGGGAACAGGAATAGTAGGGGGCCATGGAGGCCGAGACAAAGAGGACTCTCCATGAGGGGATTTTTGTCTACCATACTGAATGGGCCTAGGATCCGTGGGTAAGACATGAAGCTCAAATGTGGGATGCTTGGCCTTTCACCAAGTGGGTACCATGGGATTCTCTCATAAATGAGAAACAAAATAAGATGGCACTACGACAGGGCGAGAGGAAGTATCGGGTTGAGCAGAGGAAGGGGAAGAAGGAAAATCTCAGGATTGCTTCCCTTCTTCTCTCTTACATGCCTTGGCAATGTCACTGCCAGATTTTAAGCAAGCTCTATGCAAAACAACATAAGGTGAAGGAAGGAACCTCACTTTCAGCCTAGCACGTCCCTTCTTATAGTTTTGATACGTGCGGTACAGGAGGTCTTTCCTAGGCAGGAGAGGACCAAGAGAGGCAGGCCAAAAGTAATCTAGGGTATAGCTGCCATGTGCAATTGGTGGTCTATAACTGGTGTCATGGACAACATGTACCAAGCCTCTATGAACAAATTTCAGAAATTTGTGCACAATCGAGGGAATTGAATTCATAGCTACTAGCTAGGGGATACCTAGCTTCACTCTAAAGAGTTAAGACCCCGGGATGATGTCAAACCTAAGGCTCACAGATTTAGGCCCAATGAGGACCGATAGGACAATACTCCCTATAGGAGGTATGAAAATTCCATCATGTGTGTGGATGGTACTTTGAAGTGCATCATATCCATTCTTATGCAAGAATTTAATCAACATGATCTCCTTAGTTATGATATTCACTTGGGATGTCAGATCAACGAGAACACTTGCAATAGTATTCCCATTTATCCTTGCAGGAATGTAAAGAGGAGATGGATCTCTATTGAAGCCCATCGACAAGTCTTGTGAAGTGAAAGTTATTCTAGTACCACTACTCACATTCTGCACAGAGGGAATAGTTTGGTTTAAGAAAGAGGCCATCGTGCACACCTAATGGCACTTCTACAGAGCCTCCTAAGGTTTACGAGACAAGATAGTGACCCAATTAAGGTTTTGTTACACAACACTATTAGAAGCTTCCAACTACACCTATTAGGGGTCATAGGTTAGGTTTTAAGGCAGAAGCCTTACAACACTCACACCTACAACACTCCTAGAACACGAGGAAAGGGAATCTCAATATCGCAAAGCGGAACCAAAATGGTTCACGTCGAGTTCACCAAAAATGTAAGAGAGGCAGACCAACCACTACAAGGCCTTGGGTCATGAAAGGTGAAGAGTGGAAAGGCTGCCCTAACCTACCTTAGTTAAAAGGAAGGTTAGAATAGAAGGGATGAGAATGATGAGGACTATGTGTCCTAGAACCACACTACAAACCTGAGAGTTGAAAGGAGACTAGACGAGTCACTTTTCAGAGTAAACTCTACGTCTCAGGTAGCTCTTTGTCTAAGGAAAGAAGCATGGTTCTAGGATGACAACATGACACACTGGCGTCTCATAGGTGTGCTAGCATCCATACAGCCAAAAAACTAGAGAGATGAGGTTAGAATCCCAAGAAAGAACTGGTAGTCTAGTTTAGAAGTTTTGAGAAGTAAAGAACAAGACTAGGAAGAATGAAATGTAAAAATGAATGTAATAAAGGAATATATTACTGCAAGGGTGACGAAGATGATCTCACACAATAATCTCCTCGCCATCTTGCTCCAAGATCTCTCCACCACCTCCATAGAAAGCACTCAAGGCTTGTGGAGGAGAAGAGTAAGAGGAACTAAAGCCTCTGTCA
Organism: Sequoiadendron giganteum; assembly: GCA_007115665.2. Taxonomy (NCBI): domain Eukaryota; kingdom Viridiplantae; phylum Streptophyta; class Pinopsida; order Cupressales; family Cupressaceae; genus Sequoiadendron; species Sequoiadendron giganteum. The sequence goes on from CM021107.1 coordinate 295,628,036, forward strand.
TCATGATGTTTGTCCTGCACTCGTACTATCAAAGTGATGGAGTAGTGAATTGCTGCAATGGAGTGAAAAGTGCTACTACAAAGCTTGTGCATGCTTGAAAGAGTGGAGAAAAGTGTGAAGAGATGGATTCAATATCTTGCAAAACTCTATCCAAACTTCTTTTGAAGAGAGAAATGGATGAGAGAGTGAATATTATCAAGGAGAGGATGAATAATGGCCATATTTGGGTCAGCTAGCCAAAGAGGGACGTTACTCTTTGACTTTCAATAAAAAATGTAATGCCTCTGTAGTCTCCAACTATAGGAATCTATTAGGGATGTAAGCGCATTGGATGGACGTATGTGCACTGTGTGGGAGTCCCTTATAGAAATTCCCCCACCGACACAAAAAATAGGCACCAAGTGTGATGCAAGCAACGAGCTTATGTGGATTTAAGCCTTCGCCTTAGGTTTTCTAAAGTGCAAGGGGGTAAAAGGGAATTTGTGTTAGGGGTGCAAATTCACGTTTATACACATATTTTATTTTAATATGAGGATATTCACAAGAAAAAATTTTGGTGTCACTATGGGAACTATGAGTGTTTAGTCATGTTGTTTTGTTTGAAAAACACCCAAATCCCCTTCCAATCATGCATGGATAATTTTTTTACAATAAATTGAGGAATTTTTTATGTCTTATTTGATTATATTATGACCTAAAACAAGATGTGGGAGGAGCACTTATGAATTATTGATGAAGTATCAATAATTTTGGAAGCATAGACTACATTTATGAAGGATTGAAAGTGTGAGTTTTCCATGACAAAGATTTTATAGTTGGGGAACATCATCAGTGAAAATGGAGTGTAGGTTTACATGGAGAAGATTTAAACTATATATGACTAGCCTTCCTCAAACAATTTGACATAGCTATGAGAATTCTTCAATATTTACAACTGATATAAAATATTTGTTAAGGGTTTCTCCCCATTGTCTACACCCTCAAATGATCTAACAAAGAAGGAAAATATTGAGAGGAATGAGTTTGCACAGTGAGAATTTAAAGAATTTAAAGAGATAATGATTTCACATCTCATATTAGTTATTCCAAATTTATCCCTTCATTTCAATTTGAAATGTGATGCAATGGGAGAAGGAATTAGAGCCGTGATTATATAGAACAATAAATTGATTGAACTTGAGAGTAAAAAAATCATGGAGGTGGAATGGTGACTCTCTATATATGATAATGAAGTTTTTGCTATCATGCATGTATTAATCAAACTTAGGTAGTATTTTGGTGGCCAATTTATGTTCAAGACTAATCATAATAGCTTGAGGTAAGTTTTCAATTAGAAGGATCTAAACTAGCATAAATAAAACCAGGTAAAAAAATCAAGTGTATGAATTTGGCATTAAGTATGTTAAAGGATTTTTTTGTAGATGTATTATCTAGAATGTTGAATTTGTGTTCAATGTCTCATATCTCTACTTATTGGAAAACTAAAATTACAAAAAATATACTAAGAAATAATTTTTAGCTAATGCATTGAAAGGGAAGATATTGGATGATAGGTACACAATTTATAATAAACTAATACTCTATAGGTGAAGAATCTAATTGGTTCCCAAAACAAGGATGAAAGGAAATATTTTGAAACAAGTTTATTGATTATCCTTGGGCAAACCATCCTAGGTATTTCAAGACCTACAAGAATAATAGGGAAATAGTCATATGGAAGGTAATCAAAGATTATGTCCTCTATAATATCAAAGAGTGCATCATTTTTTAAAGGAATAAAATAGAGAATAAAATTCCAATAATAGGACTTTTTCAACCCTCACCTATTCGAAAGAAAAACTGGGAGAGTGTCTCAATTTATTTCATCACTAGACATCTTAAATTTTAATATGAGTATTTCATATATGTTATTATAGATCTATTCATGAAGCATACACATTTATTTTATATTTATTTATAATTTAAGCTACCATAGGTTTTTGATCTATTCTTCAAGGAAGTGCTAAAGCTCTATGTATTACCCAAGATCATCATGAGTGATACACATAATAATCTTGAGTTTCTTTTGGAAGTATTTATTTATTTTGGTAGGAGTTGAGCTCACACCCAACACTAGCTACCACCCACAAATAAATGGCTATATTCAAGATTTTGAATGGATGGGTAGATGGTTATTTGATAAATTATGTTGCTAATCAATATAGGGTAGGAATCAAATGACTCCATCTAGGAGATTATTGTTATAATACCCCTTACCACATCTCAATCAAAATGATGTCATTCATGGCTTTGTATGGGTATGAAGATTGAAGCTTTTTTTACCTTATTATATCATATATTAGGGTTCATAGAGAGAGTGATATAACAATTTAGAGCCAATGCATCCTAAAGTCACTCAAGAATAATCTCCAAGAGGCTCAAAATCAATAGAACGTGTATATAGACTACCACAATATTGAGGGAATATTAGAGGTTGGAGACATGGTGTTTGCTAGATTGCAATTAAATAAGAAATATTTCTTAAAAGAAAATATATTAGAAAAAATCAAGCCACATTTCTATGGGCCTTATAGAAACTTGAGAAGCATTTGAAAATTTTCCTATGAGTTGAAGCTACCAAAAAGAAGTAAGATACACAATATATTCAAGCTTCTTGTCTTAAATGAGCACTAGGTAGACATATAGTACCTCTATATTGGCTACCTTCAATTGATGAAGAATGCTAGATGGTTTTTATTCCTAGAATAGTAATGGATGTGAGTGAGAGGAAGCATAAGAAACAAAATCATGAAGGAGTTTTTGATTTAGTGGAAAGATCTTCTCATGGAGGATGCAATGTGGGAAGGCCTTTGTATAGTGAAACATCTAAATCCATAATTTCTTGAGCACAAGAAATTTTGAGTAGGTAAGACTTGTAATGTCTCATTTCTATTAAATTTGAGTTTATAATTATTAGGTTTTTTCTTGTATCACCCTTGATATTTTTTGTTATTTTTTTCCCCTTTTAGTATATCATTAATTCCAACTCCATTTTCCCTCTCTTTTATCAATGTTTCAAGCTTCTCCATCCCATCATTCCTTTTATCATTCTCCCACTTCCATTTTGTATTTATTTACATGCTCATAACTAAACCCTTGACACCCCGATCTATAGTATTAGCCTTATGGTATTTTTGACTCTTGATCCCTAATATTTCTACCTTTACTTGTTTTCTCTTTCCAACCCCCCAACACATATCATAATTTCAATATTGGTCTATTTTTTGCACCATCTCTTCCAAAAGTGTTGATGTTTCCCCCCATTATTAATGTTCAAATTTAGAATTATAGAATTACTTTATGGCCAGATTTTTATTGTATATGAGGATATAAAAGGAGTAAATATGTCCATTTTTAAAGGAAACATGCTACCTCCCAAGACAATTTAAACATAACCCAAATAGATAAATCTATGCAAACAAGTATTCATAATATATATGAAAAAGAGTAGACAACATACCATCAAAAGATGATACAAGATATACCATGGGGAAACCCCCAAGAGAGAAAAACCCAACCTCCAAAAGCATCCATCACTCATGCATTATTCAGAAATGAAACCATTATAATACATCTTTAGAATATCCATGAATACCCTTGAAAAATAATCTCTCTACAAGCAATCAATATGAACAAGCATGTAATTAAAAATCCTATGCCATGCTTAAAACCTCACAAATTCCAACAATAGAGTCTCTCAACACCTTAGCCAAAATGACCAACTATCCAACCTTAGAAAACTAACCATGTGCTTTCTTTTATAGAAATAAGCTTACATAAAACCACCAAGTCATATTACATAAAACTATGTGACTAATACCATGATCTTACAAAACCATTAACCCCCACATTTACTTTTTGGTACTAAGTTTTCCCAATGTGCAACTCCACATTAAATATTTATCACAATATTACATAAAACATATAAAGTGGCCCCACAAATTCTAGACCATGTGATGCATGCATCCCTAGATTCCCTAGATGCACCAAAAATAATAAAATATTTCATTACAAAATTATGCAAGGCAGACAACACGCCTTTTCCAAACATTATCCCACTTGTTGTATACACTAAATAAGGGGTAAACAAGTAAAATTAAGAATCAACAAGGGAACAATCCTTATAGCCACACATACCATCAATGAATCAAAGTGATCCATGTGCACCATCAAGATACTTGCAAAAAGAAACAAGGTTAACACCTTCCCAAGCATGAATTCTCTCATCCTCCATCATGCTAGTGCAAAAATATAAGAAGCCATCAAAAGATATTTCATAATAACTATCACAAAGAAGAATAAGTCCTACCTCCAACTAATATCCCATTACACAAACACTCAATCCAAAGGTATCAAGTATTCATTATTAGTTATCAAGATATAATCACCATAGCTGAAATATCACCCACAAACAAGTGCTAACACATCAAACTATTCATACATAAAAAGTATACAAATCATAAATGAATCTCTTTCCTTCAAAATATCTAACCCATAACATGCAATCATAATCTCCAAGTGTCAAACTAATCAATGAAGAATATATACATCTAGAAACTCCCACTGTCTAGGTAATTTCAAACCTCAAAATGGTCAAGGCACCTAAATACCCACTAATATATAACATCACTAGAAGGTGTTACCAATATCATGTAGCACCAAGGAACATTCAAAAAGATATGCAAAACCTACAAACTAATATGCTACAATACATATCTCACCACTAGTCTCTATATATCTCCCAAGTTCCCCACACTCAACAAAGGAAAGAGATAAAAGAGACTTCATGTCATCACCACAAAATAATTAACAACACATACCCACAAACATAGTGATCACTATAGCTCCACACAATATCTCAAATAAAATGTCAGATAAATACAAACATCTAAGAAGAAGAACAAGACCAAAGAGATAACTTGCAAATCGAAACCTATAGCATGTTCTACACACCTTTAAATGCTAAGTTGTGATAATTATGATCTCCTCCACACAAGCCCAAAGAGAATATTATTTTCCAAATCTAACCATAACTAATATTTATGCATATCAAACCAATGGAAGATAAAATCAAATCTATTCCTAAATCAAGGGAATATTCCCAATAACATCTCCTAAATTCAACATTAGTGAATGAGTTCACAATGAATAAGGAGATAAAAATGCCAAAAATCCCTCAAATGAACCTTTTAGAATTGAATAAGCTCAAGATATATATGCATGAGAAGACAAAACATAAAAAAAATTCATATGAAAATAATAATGGGAAATACCTCTTAGATGATTATCCACCATGTAGACTAAGAGTGGAGAATGAGAATGCTCCTCCAAGACATCCAAGTCATCATGACTCATCTAAGAAAAATATTCTCATAGGTACATGTTGAAATAATGTCCAACCAAGGTGTAGGCTCCTCAGACTCCCAACTGAAACCTTCAAAGAGTAATTGTCTCAACACATGTATCTAATCCCTAGAGATATACTAGCCTCACCCATGTATCCAAGTATCCATGAGCACCTTTAACTGATCAATCCATACCAAGATCCAAATGCAACATAGTACCATCATGAAGCTCCCAATAAAATTACCAATGTACTCAATACCAAGAGAACCAACCAAGATCAAATTCAAACCCTAACTATAGAATTATGAACCCAATCATGACATCATGATCTCACATCTCCTCAAAATAAGATCATATGCTATAATGAACATATCAATCACTTGTATCATTCCAACACTCTAAAATAGTAATTGAGATTACATCATAACATAATAACAAACATCCTACCAAAAAAGGATCACCTGTCAAAAGAAAAATCATGGCACCTTAATAAAAGACTAAAGAGTTTATGGCTAAAAAAGATGCCAACATCTCCAAACCACATGAATATAAGCATCTCCTATCAATGAAACCAAAGATTCCAATGAAATATCATTATAGATTAAATAGGATCCAAGAGCCCATCCATGACACCCACAAACATTGTATAAGATCATCCATCACCAAGTGATGAATCCAAATCATCACCAAATACCCCCATTGAACCATGATATCAAGCTCTCCATGGAATCATGAAAACAATATCCTAAATTAAGATCTTGCATCACCCTTATACAATAAAATAAATCAACACCAAGAGCTCCTAAAAGGAAGAGTAAAACCACAATCTCCAAATTAAGAATATAAAATACTATCAAACCTTCATTATCACTAGCTCCCATTGAAACATGTAATAAATATATCAATAAAATTGTGATAATAATATCCTAAATGAAGATCAATAAAAGGCCCTAAAACAATGAAATAACTCATCTAGAAAATAAAGAGCTCCCAAAAGGAAAAGTAAATCCATGATCCTCAAACCACAAAGATACACAACCACAAACAATTAGGAATAAATCCAACACCACCAACAATACACCTGCATGAAAAATAATGTCATGTCAAAGTACCCAGAGCATAAGTAGCATCCATGACATCATGATCACTATCAAATGTAACAACATCAAACTTCCACTGTGTTACACATGTCTACACCACATAATCAACAAGCATAGGTCTCATATCATGATTGTACCTAGTGATACCATATCTCCACCTCAACATGACAATCAAACATGAAAATCAAGTGGCCAAACCAAGTCACAAGTTAGAATCTACATCAATATTAAATCCTCTATGTATAAAAAACCCAAATCCAAGTCATATATGCAACCTATAAGTATAGACAACCTATAACATTGCACAACTCATAGATCCAACAATGCAACATACAAATCCAATAGTATATTGATGACCATGTGACATGATGGTAATCATAGATGTACATGTGAGTATATAATGTCTCAAACCCAAAATGACCAAGATTTGAATAGCTATAATCTCACAAAAGTATTAGAATCAACAAGAACCCATAAATAACTTAGATTAAAAAATAAAAAATAAATCATAACTAACATCTCCAAACGTGATCCACTATGTAGTACTATGAACAGTATTTTTGTCATCTATGAGAAGTCTAAAATCCAACTCCATATGCACAATTTATGACCTCTCCAAGTTTGAAAAGAGCATTTGACTTCCAACAAGAATTTCTTTGTCAAAATAGAAAAATATGGAAAAAAACTAATACCATAACATAATATTCAGAACCACCTTTTGAAGGACTATAAGAAGTCAAAAAATCAACATCAAAGAAAAAATATATTCCCCCTAGAAAATCATTTCACAATTAGGCCTGTTGTGGTGGTTGGTGGGTGGTCGTTCGATGGCCCTCAAGAAACCCACCAGTAGTGGCAATGCCTCAGGCAGTGCACTAATGGGACTAGGGTGGTAGAACTGATAAGGGATTTAAATATAGTTAAATTTAATTTTAGTTATAATGGTTTCAAAAAAATTTCCCCTCGTCTAGGGGCTAAGGGTCAAGCCCTAGTGGACTAAGTGCTAGAGCCGATTGATTAGCCCCACTAGTGCCAGATCCCATTGATTGAGGGATTAGCACCCATTGGTGGCATAACATCAACAAGAGTGTACATGTAATGTACCTTGTTGTCATAGAGTGTAGAGGGGTCTATGGACTACCATTTTTTTCAATAATTTAAATTTTTAGGGGTTTTAAATAAACCAAAGGAAATATTATTATATATAAAAAAATATCCTCTATAGAAAATTTGTATAGCCATACAATCATACAAAAAGGCTAGGAGGTATTTTTTTTTTAATTTTCTCATAGTAGCCAAAAAAAGTTGAATCTTATGTCAATCTTCATCTCTCAAGCCTCTTGGATCCAATGGTGAGGTTTATTTTTTCCCAAGGGGTTATCCAAAAAAATTACCCTATAAAAAAGTCATGGTGAACATCAAAAATAACCTTTTTCCAACAAAGATTCATAAACCTAGATCTGTAAAAATAATTGTATATTTGTAACCTCAAAACCCCAAATCTATAAAAACAACCTGTACAAAACCCTCATACCTTGCAATTTAGTCATTCTTTCATATAAAAACCTAGATTTAAATATGCACCAAATCTTCTCCATCAAGGGTTATACAAACCGTAGAGTATGAAAAATGAATCGCTATGAAGAATAATCAAATCCTTCAAGGATTCAATTTTCAACCCTTCACTTAGGTTAGCCTTCAAGTAACTATGACCTTCAAGTTTACCCACTAATTAATTGAATATTTTTTTTAATAGAGCACAAAAATATATACTCTTTAGACTTTAAAAATTGAAAGTACAGAGAACAAAGGTTTTCCAGGTAGCTTAACAAGCTCTTTGTCCAGGATGAAACCATGATTATCAAACAACATTGTGCCACACTAGTGTCATGTATGGACAAATTTAAAAAGTTTCCACAAGGAAATATATAATGTTCCATGTAATATTCTAGATATTAAATACTATGAAGTACAACTACACAATGATTAGGAAATAACTAGAATGGAATGCTAAATAAACTTAAATAATTTAAATAACATAGGAGAGTTCAAATATCACTGAAGACATCTAGTGATATCAAAGATTCTCTCCAAACAATTGTTTCACCTATACTTACACACATAAGACCAAAGAGAGGGATTGGGTGGTTGTATAGGAGTTTGCCTTAGTCAAACCCATATTTTGGTGTTTCCACCTCCACAAACAACCTTAGACAAGATGATAGAAATAAACATAAAAAAATGGAAAGAACAATATACTAAAGAAATTAAGACAACATGCTCAATAGAAAATATCAAAGAGTTACCACCCCCAAGAACATAAGAAAATTTGCTTGCTGGTGCAATGAAGAAGCATCAAGAATCCTCAAGATGAAAGTGAATTCTTCAAATGATAACGATATATCTTTAAAAGGTTTCACTATTATCATAGCAATGATAGAATGATGAAGTTTCAAAAAGTTGTGAATGAGAGACCAAGCTAGAGAGTGTTGTAGGAGGCTGGAGAGTTGTGTATGAAGCTCAAAAGATCAATATGGAATGCCAAGAAGAAAAGTTTTGGTTTAAAATAACATGCCTAAATGATCCTCGATAAAATTGTAGGTTGGAAGAGGCATTATACTACCAAAACACAGAAAGTGTAACATCCCAATGGCTAATACAGTCATGGATTTTTGTGGGATGATAGCACGACACATAGATGTTTGTGTGGCACATACCCATCTAGGAAAAATCAGACTTAATAATCAAGGAAATAGACATGCACGATGTTGAAGGATGGTTTTGGATGCAATTGGGATTTAAAGAGAATAATTATCTTAATTGTAATTAAATGGGAAGGTGCATGCAATGTGGAATTTCATAAGATGTAATTTACGATATTACATAAGATGTAATTTATGATATTACATATTTCCCCACTTTAGTGAGCAAATGTGTTCAAGAGAAGATGCGAGCTAAAGTAAAAAGAGGAGATTATTTTACCCAAGATGTGAAGGGGAAGCATAGTCTTCTACCTGCATAAAATGGTTAAGCTGCATCACCATAAACATGTTAGCTATAAACAAATATGTTAGGTTAAAAAAAAAAATAAGACATCAAAAAATATATAGACACAAGCTGATGTTGATATGTATAGGTAGCAAGATATATTATCCTAGGGACCATACAACAATCCAATCAGCCTATGATTGCTATAAACTATGTTATAGGACAACTGTGAAAAAAGATACATAACATTAATAAAGACAAAGTCTAGTGGGTTTCCCCTATGCTAAATGAAGAATAAGATGGCTAGATGTAGAAATATTTTGAAAAGAATCATAAGATTTCTAATATGAATATGATATCCCCCCTTAGAATGGCTTGTTCTATGCAAAGGAGTACAAGTTATTCTAAGGAGAATAAAGATAGTTTTTTTGTCATGAAAACATAATGAGATGTATTCATTGAATTATATTTGGAAACAATGGCACATGGAACCCCACAACATAAAAAAAAAATGCATAAGAGAGATAGGGGGATCTTAGTGTTCGAGGTTAGTAGGATTCATGTCGATAGCATTTGTATATAACTATGTATAAATTTTCATCATAGATCCCCACATATTTCAGATCGTGAAGAAGGAATGCATAAGGGAAAAATTAAAATTTGGGTCAACATGGAAGAAGGACTACATGCCCCCAATGCTTTGCATTGTCCCTAATTGTCAAAAATCAAAGTATGACAAAAAGAAGAACAATGATACAAATATAGGAAATATATGAAAAAATTTCTCCCTTGTATCCAAGTACCTATGAGGGTATCTTGGGTCCTCTAGGAGAGACCATAAACACATACAAGCAAGTACATGGGAACACAAAAAAATGTGAAAAATCTAATCTAAAGGCATGAAGGGTATTTCTCTAGTCAATCATTCCTATCAATTCATCCTCCCCCCAATCTTGATCATAGAGGGACAATGGCTAAGGTATTACTAGGAATCTCACCTACAATAAGAGCTAGGAATGAGGTTGCCTCAACATTACCATCCACCAACTCTTGTGTGTTGAGTGTCAATGATCTTGTAAAGGTAGTTGACATAGTTGAAATATCCTCTAGAGAGTTGAATATACACTTATTTGAAGAGGAGTGTGTTGACTTGACTATAGGTTGTGGAAGAATAGGAGCCTCAGGGCCATCCTCTAGAAGAGGGGAAGTGACAAACTCCGATAAAGGAGGAACCTCTTCAATGATGAGAATAAAAGAAGAAAGGGGAGTTGAAAATGAATTATTATGGTGGAACTCAGGGATGGGGCCCAACTCAAGGTTGTACTTAGATAGCTGGTGTGATATATTCAAATCAACCATGGTAGGATGATGGATCCTAGGAAATCTATAATTCTAAGAGGCAAGAGTAGATAGGGCCACACTAGACATGACCTTTGTATGAAGCATGCCTATGGGCTACATAAATGGAGTAATATCAAGATGAGAAGTGATAAGAGGAAATTTCAAAGAGGGAGTAATGAATACCTACAATCTTTTGGGGTGAGTTTAACCACATATCTTGAAGGAGCCAAGATCAGGATGAAAGCAAGAGTGGAAACTGGAACAGAGGCAAGAGAAGAAGAAAAAACTAGAACACGAATAGAAGAAGAATCATCCTCAGTATTTTGCACAAAATTATGTTTCATTTCCATCACACTTTGATCATGCTTACAATCATAAACAAGATGGTTTCGATAAAGATGGTGACTAGGAACAAAATCCTTAAAAATTCTAGGGTATCTTATTCAACTGGTGGAGCTATCTTCATAGTCATTTCTAATGGAAGGACAATCTCCTTAGGTGGAATAGGAGATGCCAAGGGTGCAGAAGCCTTAATCTCAACCACACGAACCTTTCCTCCTTGTGCCTTTTGGGTAGGAGGAGGAACAAGATGAACCCTTGGGGTTGAGATTTCAAGCTATATGTGAAGGACCAATCGAAGAATACTACTTTCCCTTGCCATACATTGTAGGGTGAGGGGTACTTGGAATAATAAGAATCTCAAATATATGGGACTTTGATTTTGAAAATGTCGGTGCCTTTCCTTTGCCTGTGCTAAGAATAGTTGAAGGAATAGAAGGAAACACTAGAGGTTGTAAGGTATTAGAATAATGTGGAGGTTTACTTGAGGGAGTGTGCTTATCCTTAGCCCCCAATGAAGAAGGTATAGAGGAAGAAGCACACTACTGCACATGATTAGACTAAAAGGAATTGTAGTAGAAGGAGGTGGAAGTGAATTAGATGCTAAGTACCCAGTCCTATACATATAATATGATTTACAGAGTAAATCACCACAGGGTAGCATGGGTCACACTGGAGTAGGCCAAAAATGATCAAGATAAAAGCCCCCACATGAAACTAGTGGCTTATATCTAGTGCTCTAAATAGTCTGCATAGTGCCCTCATGAGGAAACTTCAGGCACCTATGGACAAAAAAAGTGATAACATTCATGGAAACTAGCCAAGGAATTCCTATTTTCACTCTAAATAAGTATAATTTCGGTATCACAACAAATGTTGTAGAAACAATCTTAGGTCCCAAAGGATCGACAAAGAAATAGATCCTAGATGGAAAATAGAAAGACCATCATGTGTACAAATGGAAGCTTTACACTCATCATACCTAACCCTATGTAGGCCATTGATGAAGATTATCTCCTTTTTTGATAAAATTGACTTTGCTAGCAATGTCAACCATAATACCAGTGATGACATTATCATTGACCTGATAAGAATGTAAAGAGGAGAGTACTATCTATGATACAAAAAGTCATTAGGTGTGAAAGATATGTTAGGCATCTTAACCTTCTAACATGTAGGGGAGATCGGGGTAATAGACACCATGTTCACATATGTAACACCATTAGACGAAGCAAAAGGAGTGATAAAATTAGAACAATGAGATGGAAAATGATCTATGTAAATCTATAGCTAATTGTTGGCCTTAGGAATAGATTTATTTAAGTTCTTCTTACCATCAAGTTGGATATTACCACTATCTATATGATCATGAATTACATGTCTCAAGCACACATAATGTTTCGCGTCATTCCCATGTACTCAATGATATTGGAAAAAACTTAGAAGCATCATACCGATTGGGGTATGGCTTTTTGTTGAAGAGTGGTATAATCTCTGAGAGGGTGATTAAAATATCTTTTAGTAACTTTTGAAGTACACTTAAATAAGAATCAAGTAATTTTATTAAAAATAAATTATGTTGTGATCTGAGTGTGTTGTTCGAGGAATAGTTCCCACATTAGCTAAATTGCCTTATTTTTCTTTGACCCTCCAAAAGAAGACACAACTCCAAAATTATTAGGATGTGAGGAAAAAGTCCCATACTGGGTTAACATTTTCTGATAATATCATAGCACCATACATAGATGAGAAAAAGAAGGACACTCTTTGCTTAATGTCGACTAGATACTTCCCATGACCATTCTTTGAATATCATGACTAGGCAAGGCATAGGAAATTTATGAAGACATAGATTGATAATGAGAAATAAAATTAGTTAAATTCTCACTAGGTTGTTGCTTACAATGGAAAAGATCAACAATATTGACCTTAGAACCAATGTTTGCCTAAAACCATTGTAAGAACTGATTCATGAGCTGATCAAAATAAAAGATAAAATTATCAAGAAATGAGAAAAACCATTCCAACATAGTCTCCTTAAGGGACCGTGGGAACAATTTTTCTAATAAATGGTCTTGATGCAAGAAATCACTACACAAAATAGAAAAATAATTAGCATGTATTTGTGGGTCTCCCTTACCATTGTACTTATAAAATTTAGGTATCTCGATCCCTTGGGGCATATGAGCATTCAAGATGTTCAAAGTGATAGGTTTGTGATGATAGTAAGGAGTAAGCATAGATTGCATAGCAACGTTGGTTATATTAGCAAGATGAGACTTCATTTGACCCATGTTTTACAATAGGGTGTTCAAAATGGGATTATATGGTAGGGAAGCGTATTATCCATTAGGGAAGAATCTTACACTATGGGAATTTAAGGTGCAAAACTACGCAGAGGAGGGATAATATATCCTAAAGGATTATGAAACACATTTATTATAGAAGTAATAGAAGGCATAGACATAGTGTTTGTATTGTTGGTAGAAGATATACGAGCTATAGTAGGATTAACATCCACCATGTGTACAAACACCTTAGGAATTAAAATATTCAACTGGGTACTAGTGACATTCAATCGAGCATCATGAGGTTGATTCAAGACCAATGTATACAAAGGTACATGAGTATCAACTATGTTTGTTAACACATGAAGCAACTCAAGGCCCTTACAATCCAATATGATAAATTCTCTTAGATTACCAAAAATACGGGCAAAATGAGTAAATATGTTATCATGATTAAGGAAATCCTCAAAGTGATTCAAATTCTCCTCTAAAGATTAAACTTTCTCAAAGGGGACCCTAAAAGAAACCTCATAATATATAGGAGGAGAAGACACACGAGGATAATTTATTTTAGAATTAGGTTGAGAGTTAAAAGTAAAAGAATTCTCAAAGACCGACTAAGATCCAAAAAGATCAAAATTTCCAAAGAACATCAAGACAAGTCTAGTGAGACTATAGTAGTTTGGAGGTATGCTAGCTCTAGAGCTTCTTCTGAATACATATCCAAAAGTTGTAGAATGGGTCATAAAGCTCATAGAAGAGTATCATAATGCAAAAAATTCCAAACTCTAGAAAATGAGAGAAGATAATGCATTAGAAAACAAAAAGCTTTTAAGTTTTTAAATGTTGTTTTGAGAAAGATTTGCAAAATGTGAGTTCTTGTCAGGTTCACCAAAATGTAGAGTATGAAAAATGAATTTCTATGAAGAATAATAAAATCCTTTGAGGATTCAAGTTTCAAACCTCCACTTAGGTAAGCCTTCAGGTAACTATGACCTTCAAGTTTACCGACTAATTAACTAAATGTGTGTTTTAATAGAGCACATAAATTATCTAAACTCTTTAGACTTCAAAAACTAAAATTACAGAGCACAGAGGTTTTCTAGGTGGCTTAACAAGCACTTTGTCTAGGATGAATGTATGGCTATCAGAAAATAGAGTGTCACACTATCATCCTATTCAAAAATATTACAAAAGTTTGCACAAGGAAACATAAAATGTTTTATATAATATTACAGATATTAAAGACTATTAAGTACAACTACACAATGAGTAGGAAATAACTAGATTGGAGATGTTAAATGAACTTAAATAATTCAAATCATAAAGGAGAGCTCAAAATATCATTGAAGACATCCAGTGAGATTAAAGAATCCCTCCAAACAACTCCTTCACCTGCAACTACACACATAAGACCAAAGAGAGGGGTTGGGTGGTTTTATAGGAATTTTCCTTAGTCAAACCCCTATTTTGGTGTTCCCACATTTATAGAAAACCTTATACAAGATGACAGAAATAGACATAAAATAATGGAAAGTAAAAAATGTTAACAAAATAAAGACAACATGATCAATAGAAAATCTTAAAGAGTTACCACCCCCAAGCATAGAAGCAAAGTAGCTTGCTAGTGCAATAAAAAAGTGGAAAGAATCCTCAAGATGAAAATGACTTCTTCAAATGATAATAACAAAGATTTGCAAGGTATCACTATGATCATAGTAATGGTAGAAAAATGGAGTTTTAGAAAGATATGAGTGAGAGACTGAGCTAGAGAGTGTTGTAGAAGGCCATGGGGTTGTGTATGAAGCTAAAAATATCAAGATGTGATGTTAAGAAGGAAGGTTTTTGGTTCAAAACATCATGCATGAATGATCCTCAACGAAAGTGCAAGTTGGCAGAGGCATTATACTACCAAAATGTGACAAGTGTAATTTCCCAATGACTAACACAACTGTGTATTTTTATGGGATGATAACATATCATGCACCCATCTAGGAAAAAAATGTACTTAACAATTGAGGAAATGGGAATACATGATTTTGAAGGGATGAAATTGGGATTAGAGAGTATAATTATCTTAATTATAACTAAAGAGGAAGGCACATGTAATGTGGAATTTTATAGGATACAATTTAGAACATTACACAAACCAAAACCATGGCTCTGATACCAAATGGAAGGAAATATGCAGTCTCCCAAGACAACTTCCACATAACCCAATTTCATAAATCTATGCACACAAGTATTCAAAATCTATATGTAAAAGAATAGATAACTTACCATAAAATATGACACAAGATATACCCTATAAAAACTCTCAAGAGGAAAAAACATATCATCCAAAATAATCCATCACTCATGTATTATTAAGCAATGAAACCATTAAAATAAATCTCCATAGTCTCCACAAATACCCTTGAAATACAAGCTCCCTACAAGCACTCCATGTGAGAAAGCATGTAACCACACATCACATTCCATGCTTCAAACCTCACAAATGCCAACAAGAGAGGCTCTCAACCCCTTAGCCATAATGACCAAGTAGCCAACCTTAGACAACTATCCATGTGCTTGCTTTTATAGACATAAGTTGCACAAAACCACTAAGTGGTATTACATCAAACCATGTGACTAATACCATGAGCTTAGAAAACCATTAAAATCAACTTTTTTTTTTTAGTACTAAGTTTTCCCAATATTAAATATTTTCCCGATGTGCAAGTCCACATTAAATATTTATTTTAATGTTACATCCAACACATAAAGTGGCCACAAGAATTCTAACCCATGTGATACACGTATCCCTAGGTTCCATAGGTCCAAAAAAAATAAATATTATATTAAACATTATGGAAGGTGGACAACACAACTTTTCCTAACACATTTAGGGATTATCATCTACACTTTACACATATCCCTTATAGGAAACCATTTTGATAGTTTGTGTTCAATCTTGGAGATCATAGGATAAAAACCCTGTTGATTTTGGAGAGTGATCTCATTTAAGAGGTTGAATTTGAGCTTCTTTGACCATGAATCTAGTTACATTATATATATATATATATATATATATATATATATATATATTTATTGATTATATGAATATAAGAGATTACTATATTGTTAATTTAAAATATTGTAGAACTATTTGAATGCAATATAATTATTGTTGAAATAAGGAGTTCTAGATTCATATTTTGTATTTGTCGTTTATTTTTAATAAGGATATTTGCAGTTTAGTATGTCATTTCATATTTAGAATGTGATGCTAATGCTAACATGTAAACAATGAATTCAATTTGAGTTACTTAAGATTTGATTTGAATATTAGAATCCAACATAGTTATCCAAATAATAAGTGTTTGTAGAAGGATCAAGGTTGAATTTGCATAAGTGTTTTGAATGGGAAATCACATCATGAATGATATTTTTTTAGCTTTAGAAAATGGGGGATTACCCATTATAGGGGGAGGTGGTCAAGACCTACTATGGATAGTTAACCTTCTCTCATTAGTTATGGTAGGCCATTTCTTTTTATCAAGACTTGGATTTTTGGTTCAATCATGCTTTATAATAGTGGACCTCCTTTATCCTATCATGTAATGTGCTTTAAGATATGGGTGAAATAATTTATAATAATTTATTGAGAAATGTGCTTGGTGGGGGAAAGTGAATTATTCCACTCTAATTAGAAGAAGTAATGGGTGAGTGCCAAGGATACAATTCACATGCACCTTTCAAGGAAATTGAATGATGATATTTCATAAGATGGTAACCCTCATGTTATAATTATAAGTATATTTTGAACCTTTCGTTATGGTATTTCAACCCTACAAAGAAAAAATGAAGATAAATTCCATTAAATGAAGTGTATTTTTATATACTTAGTAGCATGACTATGGATATGTAGAAGAATAAAAAGGGTTTCTATCAAATCATGTTTATTTTAACAACCAATTTTATATTCCACTTCAAATGAAATAAAAATACATGTATCTAGTTATACAAATGTAAATAGCTTCTAAAATAGAATAAAGGAAGTGTTTAAAACTAAAAATATATGATGCTTTTATGATATAAAATTCTAAAGAAACTAAGAGAACATTGATTTTAAGAAAATATGTAATATGATAAAAAATATTTAATCAAAAAATGAAAGTTAATATCAAGAGGAACTTGGGGTAGAATGATGCAACTCTCTATCCAAGACACCAGTTTGTAACATAGATGTCCTCACATTGTACTATTTTTCAATACCATTCATTCTAGAAAATTTCAAAATACAAAGCATTGTTCCAAATTCTACCTAACCTATAAGCACAAAAAAATGAAAAAAGTGTTGGGTTTTTTTAGGGGTTTTCCTCAATCAAACCCCTATTTTGTTCTTTCAACCTCCATAGACAACCACAAAGGAAAATAGATAAGAGAATATGTACTTTTATCTCTACACTAACAATGATAATATATTTTTATGTCTACACCAAAGAGTATCCCATGCAAGAAGAGATTATAGAAATAAATGAACAAAAGGAATAATATTACTAGCACTAAAGGTCTTCTTCAATGGAGGTAAAAAATGTAGTTTTAGTGTATTCCTCTTTGAAGCGTCCAAAATGTTGAGAGTAGTAATAACAAAATAATAGAGCAGAAAAAAGTGATTGAGGAGTTGGAAATATTTTTTGGTAGAGTTTCCTCAAGGGAGAGAAACAAAACCTTTAAAACTAAAAAGTGAGAAAAGCCACTTTACAATGTCATAATAATGGTTTTTTCTACTTTTATGGGAGAGAGAGAGACAATTCAAGCATTATTACACACATCATGAGAAATCCACATAGAAATTATTCCTTTAAATATCAAGAATCTTTAGACCCCTCTCTCCATAAAGCTCTAGACCTATATTTACCTCTCCCTCCCTCCCTCCCCTCTCTACTTCTCTCTATCTCACATGTATCTCTCTCATTTTCTCTATCTCTCTATCTCACTCTCTCTCTCCTCCAAGTTCTAGACCTATCTCTCTACCTCTCCCTCCCTCCGTCCCCCCTCCCTCATTTCCTATTTGTATCCCTCTTTATACCTATCTCTAGACCCATCTCTCTATCTCTCCCTCCCCAATCTCTCTATTTCTCTCACCCCTCTCTCTATCTCTCCCTATACCTTTATATATCTCTCTTCCTCCATCCCTCCCTATCTCTCTCCCTTTCTCTACCTCTCTATATTTCACTTTCTCTCCCAAAGCTCTATAACTATCTCTCTACCTCTCCCTCCCTCCCTCTCTCCTTCCATCCTTCTCTACCCCCTCTCTCTATTCCTCTCTGTAGCCCTACCCCTCTAGATATCTCTCTATATCTATACCTCACCCCCCTCTCTCTCCCTCCCTCCCTATACCTCTATATATATCTCTATATATCTCCATCTCCCCTCTCCCTCTATGTGTCTCTACATATCTCTAGAACTATATCTCTACCCATCCCTCCCTCCCTCCTCTATCTTTGTCCCTCTTTAGACCTCTCTCTAGATTTATCTCTATACCTCTCCCTCCATCTGTCCTTCCCCTCTTTCTCCCCATATCTACTCTCTATATCCCCTATCCATATCTCTCTACCTACCTCTTCCTCCCTATCTCTCTCATTTTATCCACCTCTCTCTGTATAACACTTTCTCTCTTCCAAGATCTAGACCTATCTCTCTATTTGTCCCCCCCTCCCTCCCTCATTCCCTATCTCTTTGTCCCTCTTTAGACCTTTCTCTCTCTACCTCTCCCTCCCTATTTACCTCTCTCCCTATCCATCTAGATATATATTTACCTACCTATGTCTTTGTATCTATATCTATCTATATCTCTTCATCTATCTCTTTGTATCTTTATCTCTATCTTTGTCTTTGTATTTTTGTCTCTCTATCTCTTTATCTCCCTATCTCTATCTTTATCTCTCTTTATACCCCTCTATATATCTCTCTATATCTCCCCCTTTTTCCTCTCCCTCTCTATGTATCTACCTCTCTCTTCATCCTCTCTATCTCTCCCCATTTTTTACCTCTCTCCCCCGTAAGCTCTAGAACTATCTCTCTACCTCTCCCTATCTCATTCCCTCTATTTCCCCCTATTTAGACCTCTCCTTTCCACTATTTATACCTCTCTCTCCCATTTCTTCCATCCCTATCTCTCTCCCTTTCTCTACCTCCATCTCTCTCTCTCACTTGAGCTCCAAATCTATCTCTCTACCTCTCCCTCCATACCCCTTCTCCCTCTCCCTCTTTACCTATCCCTCCCTTCCTCCTTGCCTCTCCAATTATCTTTATCTCACCTCTCTCTCTCCCTCTCCCCTCTCCCTATTTACCTAACTATCCATCCATCCATCCCTCCTTACCTCTCTCTCCAAATATCCCATATTATTGCTATTGGAATGATCAAAGTAGGTTATAACATGAGAACATTTGTTGGAATCATAAAAAATAGTAAAAATTTATAGAGATTCCATAATTTTGAACCCACATGCTCTAATTTTTCTATAATATGTGCTTTATCTAACATAGAAAGAAACTTTTCATGGTGTTGACAAAATACCAATCGTTTTTTAATAATTCCACCAGATTTTTTTGTTTTGTCAATGTATGAGTACTAAATTACATGTTTTTAGATTAAATTTGATTCTATGAATTAATATTTTCATGTTCCTGGTGTTGGAATGATAATTATCATGTATTTTATTTGAATTTGATAATATAAAAATGCTATTTTCATATTTTTTACTAATTATATTATATTGATATATAATTGAACATTGAATATCAAGGAAGTTGGAAAAACTATCAAAATTTAGAGCATGAAGTAAAAAATGAACTAGACAACATATTGTAATTAGTTAAATTGAACCTTGAAGTTTAAGATATTTTCTCTTTGTCTTTCTATTTTTCATGTCACCTTGTCAACATAGTTAATGTGCTACATATCAGATTATTAAGTCACTTCATTGTAGCCCAATTATTGACCCAAAATATAGCTATGAAGAATAAAATAAGTGACTTAAGTATTCACACTATGAATCTCAAGGATAACATGACCTCATTGCACTCTATGAATGATTCATCATCTAATCTTTCGAATTCTAATTTCACCTCTATTGTAACTCCCTTAACAACATAAATTATCACATTCCAAAATCACCTATATACACATTATAATGTATAATAGGTTTATCCTAGTGTAGATATCCTTTAAAATTAGTTTGGATGTTATTTATTTTTATCGTTTTTACTTAATAAATTTTATCCAATGTTTTCTCCCCAATATGCATCCATATGCACCATTTCAAAAAAAATGCAACATTGGATGATTACATCATATGTGGTGATATAATTAGTAAAGAATGACTCATTTTATTATATTCATTTTTAGTCAAAATGTTGACTTCAATTCCCATGTCAAATAAAACATATTTTAATACAAAAAAGTGAACCTTCAGAGGCAAGAGTAACTTAAAAAAAATGCATTTTAGAAGAGTTTCGTATCATATTTGACTTGCATAAAATCCTTTCCACGTCATATATATTTGGTTGATGATGATTTAATGCTCAAATGTATCTATAATTCAATGATCTAAAGTGGTGTGATGATGCAAGGGCAGGAGGATTCAATCACAAACTTAGTTCATTCATACAATGATTCAATACTTTCAATGACTAGGTGTATCCTGGTTCCTTCTAGGTATGACTTTTAGACCTTTAGGCCTTGGTTAATGCCTATGATCCCAACCCACTCAAAAAAATATTCCCTTAGGTTGTTATACCCCTCACAAATTTCATTATAAGTACACCAAACAACCTCTCCTATTGAGAAAATCAAAACACGACATTTGTAGTTTCAAACCCTCACTTCACAATGTATTGACAATCTTTCTTCACATAGTCATACAAACAGTTTTTAATATCTCACACAATTACATTTTATAGTCCTTAATATTTAAAGGGTCTTTATATAATACCAAAACAAAACATTTCACCATTTTTTGTGATTTTTCAATGGTGGAAACAAAAGATATGAGTTTTTCTTGCTAGCTAGAAACCCTGATTTTATCACAGACCTATCTTCACAAAAAATGCTATAATTAAGAAATTAACTCAAACCAAATGCATTTGAAACTAGAAAAATAGGATAAAATTTTCAAATTGGTTTCAAGGTTGTATTTATCTGTACAATTCCCTACCACGTGTTTCTTTCAGACTGTACTTTCCAGAGAGAATCAATTTACAAACCTATCCTCACTAAAAATATCACAACTCTTTCAAAAATCAACCAAGGATAACTTTAGTGGTGAATCTTCGCCAATTGGTGAATATTTGAAATCAGGACCTCCAAAAATGGTGAATAATATAGGCTAGAAAGGATGTTGAATCGCTAGGTTTTCACAATTTTTTTTTTTGTCTCGATTAATTTGCCAATGTATTATTTTTTAAATGACACATCATCATAACTGATTCGCTAGTAATTTTATATTCTTACAATGAATTTTTATGGTATATTCACCACTAATAATAATTTACCATTTCATTTTAGGGATATTTTAGCCTTTAATAGTTTTATTATTTATTGTCATCGATTAGTTTTTTAATCGAATGGCTGCAAGTGAATTCCGTGACTTTATTTGCACATGCCTTTTAAAAAGGTTGTTGAGGCCTGAAATTTGTTTTGGGCCACATGATTAGATTTGATCATGTGGCCCAAAACAAATTTCAGGACTCAACAACCTTTTTAAAAGGCATGTGCATATAAAGTCACGAAATTCACTAAGTCATGAAATTCACTAAGTGCATATTAAATTGTTGTATCGACTAGACATCCCTAACTGTCCCACCGATGATGTTAACTCACACCGATAAGGCTTCCATACTCCACTTGGGGTCCACCAAGGCACAAGTACACCACTTGTGTAATTCTGAAGAATCATGAAGGGAATCTACAATATTCACGAGAAGCTCCTAGAAAGACATCTGTTCAAAGCTTTGTATCATTGTATCAGCAGGACATCCCTAAGTGTCCCACCGATGATGTTCACTCATGCCAATATTCACTCATGGAATGAACTTGCAGTCATCCGATTTTCAAGTGAGATTTTTTAAAAACACTTGATCTGTGTGTGCTCCAATACCACTGTCCCCGGACCCCGCAAGGGGGCATTGCCCCCTCGACCCCCACAAGGGGGCTCTTCCCCCTTGACCCCCACAAGGGGCGCTGCCCCTTGACCTCACCGGTGGTTGTCACCCCCGGGCCCCTACTTCAATATTAAAAAAAAACAAAAAAAATATGGGGGAACTGCACCGACCAAGTATGCAAATTTTTAAAGGAGAGATTTGCCATTTTAATTAACCGTTTTAGTGATTATTCACTAGGATTCGCCAATGTGATTATTTTTTTTTACCAATTTTCCATTAAGATTCACCAGGATTTTACAAATTTTTGAATAATGTGCATAAGATTCGCCAAGGAAAATTAATATATTTTTCAAATAAAAGGAAAGATTTGCCAGGATTTTACACCTTTGCTGAGGGGGGGGGGGTTTCTTAAAGTTATCCCTGAAATCAACCAAAATGAATGAAACCAAAAGGAAATGAAAGTTAAGAGGAAACAATAATAATTCCAATTCATTCCATGCCATTACTAGGCCATATCAATCCATACCAAGCCAAAGTATAGGACTATTGTAGAAAATTACAAAGAAATCCAATGCTTCCAATTTCAAAATCATCTACAAAACGTTTTTCAACCATCTCCAACCCCAAATTCGACCATGCAATGTCTTTTAAAACCTTTTAAAACATACTCCAACTATTTCTAACCAACTAAGCCCTTGACTCTTCATATTCTCTTTTTTTTTGCAATATGACAATTTTGACATTTTTTGCAATATTGGACATATTACTCTAAAACAACCACCTAAGCCCCAAAACCAACACAAAAAAGTTTAACATGGTCTATAAGACCTTATTACATGGTTAAACACCAACTAAAACAATATTTTACAAACTGGCCTCATGGAGGCATGAATTCCACTAGGTGCACCTGCACCACATGACTCTAATGGTCCAATGTCAACTTTATCTTAATTTTTAGATTACTAACAACCCTATTTTTGACTATTGGTCCTATTTGAGTCATTTTTCTCATTTTTTATGGTCTAATGACATCACCTAGCTAGGTTTCAATTTTGAATACACTAGGAAAATAAAAAATATTAGGTTTTATAATCATTTATTCACTTTAATAATGAATTATTATGATTTTCCTATGACTTTTATAAGTGCTTTTTAGTTGAGGGCAGCCTTCTCATGGTGTTTTATCTATTAATATTAATTTCTTAACATCCATCTAAGGTTTAGTGATCATTTTGAAGGTGTTTAATGAGCTTTAAAAAAGGTAAGATGAATGAAAAATAAACAACTCCTAGATCTATCCAAGTGTTTTAACAGTGCCTTAAGCTCTCATTTGAATTTTATACCATTATCTCTTCTAACTTAAAGGTTCTATACATGTATACCACTCTAACATACTTTTACAAGTGAAAACATTTAATCAAGGTTATTGTGGCCATTTTAAGGCACGAAGATCCTATAATAGCTTTAAAATAACATTTTTTATCATGTGATAGTTTGAGGACAAAACAAAATCCATTCTTAAGGCCAAGATTACTCCTTTAATATTTATGCCTTATAAATTAAGGATGGTGATTATTATGAAAATATTCTAGGGCCTTAATTGATGTGATTTCCTGGCACATGTTTCATACATTTTTCATAAGGATCTTTTGAAGGAATACACATATCCAATTCACTACATACATGTGTCATACTTTGTTCATAAGGATCTTTTGATCAAATAATATACAATGTGTAAGTGTTTTTGGATATCATTGGGTTTTTGTAATCACATATTACATTTTTGTTTTGTTGTTTTTTGATGCTTTATCATACCATGAATCGACTAGTCTCCATGTATTATTCATGATGGATATAGAATTCATCATGCCAAGAAAATGATCGAAGACTTTAACATTGGGGGAGCATGAAGCCAAAGGAATGAATGAGGTCACTTCATGAAACTAAGAAATTGAACACCATAGAAGAAGACATGCAATTGTTTCAAATTGAATTTGAACATGAAGCATCCACTCAAGGAATGAAAGAGAAGACTTTGGAGAAACAAAGGAAACAAATAAAAAATATTCATGCAATGAGGAAATTGAATCCTGAAGTTGAAGGTACATCATTTTTCCCATATCAAGTTGAAGGTATGTCATCTTTCACATCTCAAGTTGGAGGTACAATATCTTTCCCATCTCAAGTTAAATGTATTCCATCTTTCACATATCAAGATGAATGTGTGTCATATTTCCCATCTCAAGTTGAAGAAATGTCATCTTTCACATCTCATGTTGGAGGTATGACATCTTTTCCATCTCAAGTTGAAGATACTTGTTAAAGATATGTGAATAAAATATGGATTTTTTTTTGAAAATTTGGATGATATTGGAATATGTCAATTATTTGGTGAAATGATGAGAACCCTTAAATTTAGACCCATAATGAATATCATTGGCATGAGAACATTAGATAATTCAAGTGAATTTTTTTTTGTAAAAAATCTAATGAATGCATATGAAAGTGTGGGTTCCACATCACACAAAAAATATAGTAATGTCACTTGGTGTGTGATTACATCAACTATATTAGGTAATTAAACAAAGAAATCTCACCTAATATGAAAAAAAGTCAAGCACTGAAAAAAGTAGAAAAAACTAATGAGAGCCGTTGGGAGGCATGAAAGAGTTAAGAAACCAAAGAGTAATGAATTATGGGCATTATCTGGTAAACTCCCATGGAAAGATAAAATTATAGTTCAAGTCTTGAAATCTATAATTGAATAATTTTGGAAAAATAACACAATAATATCACCTAATCAAAGAGATGTTTTAAAAATAATAATTGATTGTCTAAACTGTGAGCCACATCCAAAGTATTTTTTGGATATGAATCAAACAAAAAATTTCTCCAAATATATAGAGATGTAACCTCAAATAAAAATTAGTGAAAGGTATTTTAAAATGGAAAATCCTTTTTATGTCAAAATAAATCACATACAATGGAAAATCATTTTTGTTGTTGTAGAGTACATATTGAATTTTCTTATCATTGTAATGTTTATCGGTATATATGTTTAGATTTGCATACTAGTGAGGTTTGAAGAAGAGTATGATGAAGGATTCACTTAGATATTCACTAGATTTTATTTTTTAAAAATTATGTGTAAGAGTGGATGGCCAATTATTATGCAATAAATCATGCTCAAATGGAACATGTGATAGTTGTGGTGGGTTTAACATTTAAAAATTTGTGTACATATAGAAAATACACATGCACATGGAAATGAACAGTAAGTTTCAAAAAATATAATGGAATATTTTAAAAGATGGTAAAGACTTAAAAAGGTATGAATTGGTGAGTGAAAATATAGTGGTGCATTAGTCTATGTCTATTTTTCAAGAGAATATAGTGTATGAGTGTGCACCACATACCCATAGAGCTCGATAGTTGGACTTGCAATTCAAGTTATGCAAGGACACATCTCCACTTGGTACAATCATTTCAATTATAGAATTTGTAGAGAAATATACATTGCAACCACATAATGAGGTTCAATCATAGTATTACAACTCTAGTCAGGCTGCTATATTTATCCATATACTATTCATTCATGCACTTCACAGTATAGAGGAAGACATGAAGATATTTAGGGAGTATCATTTTATATCAATGATGATCACACACATTCTAAAAATTTCATGCAAGGTTTCTTTCAGATGTTCTATCATGATTTGGATAGCAGGAAAATCATATTTATGGTTAGCATACCATATGATTAGATAATTGTGCATCACAATTCAAGAAATTACAAATGTTCTATTTTTTGGGTAAGATGAAAATATTACTAGTGTTTAATAGATATGTAATTTTTCTAAAGTCGAGCATGGAAAGGGGAGCATTATGGTGCAAGATCATATATTAAAAGTGCCTTGGCATGAAAATATTTGAAGTACAAATACAATATATGCAATGCAAAGTTGGTAGATGCAACACCTATCATCGAATGGTGTAATACTACAATGGTCTAGGTAATGAAGGTAGGTCTATAGTTAATACATATTTTTGGTTGGTAGATGAAGAGAAAATTGAAAAACATGAGGATTATTAAATATTGAAAAAATTGAGTGAGATCCACTCTTTTAGAAGCTCAGATGTAGGTTCATGGACTATTCATACGAGGTTGATGGATTGATTTTTTCCTCCATGTATATATTAGGTTTAGAATGAGTATGAGTCAAAAGAGTGGGTTTTAAATTTTTTTCATATTGTATTTATCTCTAAGTGGTGTAATTATCTCTAATGTGAAATACTAGAATGATTCTATCCTAAGTGGTGTAGTTATCTCCATTGCAAAATTTTGATTATAAAACTTTTTTCCACTGACTAAACTTGCATCTTAGAAAGTTTTACTCTAAACAAAATTATAGGGATCCTACTATTTATAGAGAGAGGTGTATTTTAATTCCTTTATGATAGACAAGTCCCAAACTCTAAAAAAACCTCTTTGTTTTTTTACCCCTCTTCATGTTTGACCTCATCCTTTCTTGTTTGTCAAGTTTTCCGTTAGTTTGTCACTAAAATATGTCTTTTTCCTACTTCAGTAAAATTATCAATGGTAACCATGTCACATGTTGTCACTTTTACAACACACTCTAAATTTCCCTTGAAAATTAGGCACCCTATTTTCAGCTACAATTCCTACACCAAGGAAACAAGTTCCATCAAAATCTAATTTCACCCCTTGCTCACATCCCCCACCATAATATCAGTAAGTGGCACCCCATTTTTTGCATAACACACCCTATCAATACACTCAATATATACTCCCATCAATTTTCAACCTCAATATCCCCTATTTAAATTAGGTCCATTGTCATAATAATCTCATCAATGGGAAGATAGTGTTGCAAGTATGAAGGTGTTTTCATTGATGTCAACAAGCTTGTGTTGTCATTGGTGAAAATTGTGCAGTGGTTGAGAAAGATTATTGTTTTGACTAGTTGCATTATGTTGTGATCAATTAAGTTACTAGTGTTTGCATAGGTAACAGTTGATCGAGTGTTTGCACTACATTTGTAGATGTTTAAGTATTGTTGAAGGTGTAGTGTGACATGTGAGTGTTTATTTGGGTCCCAACTAAGTTTTTTATTGGTCCACTTTCATTCCTATCCACCACAGGAATGCTCAGTGTCAACCTATTTTAAATTTGTAAAGTGTAAGGTGAGTGTAGACGACTTGAAGACGTTTTTCAAGTTGTGGATGGTATAAATGTTGTTGCAAGAATGAAAATATGGAAGGTGTTATGGATAGATTTAAGGTGTTTTCATTGACGTCAACTATTCAACTGGTTATCTACTAGTTGTTGTTGGTTGTATATGTTGAGGATATTGAGAAAATTGTAATGAAGATATGTTACAGGTGTTTAATGGTTGATCCAAGTTTTGGTCTTGATTTGATCCTATGGTTGTGTGGTTCATATATGTTGTTCATGATTGTTAGAAGATGCTTTATCCAAAGTTTTGGCTGATGATTTTTTGTATAGTGCAAGTTGTGATCACCAATTGTGAACTGTGGTTTTTAGTATTTTTGGTTGAGGTCCAGGAGAAATGTTGTTGGTTTGGATTTCTCTTTGATGAAGTCTTATGACTTACAATTTTTAGAGTTGTGTTTCCCTAATTATATTAAAGATAGTTTCGGCATTTGGAAGATTTGTGCTTAATGGTTCTATGTGTTTTACACTAGTTTGGTCAACCTTGCATGAAATACTACTTTCGAGGATGATGAAGCATGTGTTTGGGTCATCCTCATTCTAATTCCACCCTAGGATGTTTTGGCACTGACCTAATTTGAATTTGAGTTTGGATGACCGACTTTGGATATGTTCCAAAGTTGAAGATGGTATAAATGCAAGATGAGTAAATGGTGAAACATGAGATAAGAGTGAAGAAGAAAAGTGGTAAGAGACAATAGGAAGTGTAGTTTTATGGGATATTGATTCTATTCACTATGTGTGTGTGGTGCTAGTGTGGTAGATCAATGTGAATCTTAATGTTGAGTTTCTAGATGTAGTGAGCAAAAGATGAACTCTATCATTCATGCATGTGTGGAGTAATTATGGTGGAATCCTTTATTGCATTGGGATTGTAGTCTCTTTATAACAAGTATTCTTTATATTCTTTGTATCTCTGTGACAGTGAGCCCTCTAGATTGTAGCCCTATTGGAGAGTGAGTCCGTGCTCCAGATAATGAGTCCTTATTTCAAGTAATGAGCCTTTTATAATAAGTTTTGATATTCTCTAAAGTGTGAGTTAATCCTCACCATGGTTTTTCCCTTATTATGTTTTCCATGTAAATCTGGTGTTACTATGTTTGTGTGTTGGATTTAAGTTTCTGCATTGGAATTTGATGATTAATCATTTAAGTAGTATTAAGAGTTTAGTTCTAATGGTTGAATTAAAGGTTTAATTTTGTGACAACTAATTCATCCCCCTCTTAGTTGTCATATTCAACAATTGGTATCAAAGCTTGGTTCCTTGGTGAAAATCTTAACCGCTTGAGGAAGGTCTAGGATGGTTGGAAAAATGGTTTATGATTATTCAAGGTTCGATGGAACAAATTTTGGTATCTAGAAGTATTGATGGAAGAATATATAGAGTGTTGCAGATATGATGTGGAGAAATCTTACAAGAATCCTTACACTCCTCCTGATAATGGTTTGAGTATGCTTGAAGAGATCAAAGAACATGAAGTGAATAATAAGGTGAAGTACATCTTGAAGAATAGTTGGTACATTTTGAATTGATTAAGGTATAGAATTTGAAGACTGCTAAGGAAGTCTAGGATGCCTCAGAAAGAGTGCATGATGGTGATGAAAGAGTTAAATAAGTGAGATTATAGAATTTGGAGACACAATTTGATCTTCTACACATGTATGAGGATGCGAATGTTAAAGCTTATGTACAAATATTGGATGAGATAGTGGCTGGAATGTGAGGACTTGGTGCTATTTTTGATGAAACCAGAATTGTAAAGAAGATTCTCAAAACTCTTCCTGATGCTTACAGTGAGAAGGTGAGTTCTATTGAGTAGACTATAGATTATAAGACCTGTACTAAGGATTTACTATTAGGATTTTTGACATCTTATGAGATGAGGAAGTCGAGTCTAAGGAATGGATGCAAATAAGAGATTGATTTTAAAGCTAAAAAAGCTGAAGATCCAAATGAAGAGAACTTTGATGAAATAGAAGTTAACTTTGTAAGAAGGATGAGGAAAGGCTATGATAAGTATGAAGGTAAGTTTCCCTTTAAATTATTGTTGTGGAGAAATAGGTCATTATGTTGCAAAGTGTACGGAAAGAGCTAAAAGGAATTAAAAAAATATGAAAAGGAAAAGAAAGGAAAGAAGATTAACAAAGCTTACAATGTAAATGAGAATGCTAGTATATCTAATGAGGATTCAGAATATGAAGATCTAGATGACAATGAATTCTTTTTATTGGTGATTAAGGATGAACCTACTGCTAATTCTAAAAAATAGATAAAGGAAAGCCCTCTGAAGAAGGAGAAAAATGAAGGTATGGTTATCTCTGCCCTACATGCTAAACAAGAGAAAAATTACTAGGTAATTGATAGTAGTTGTTCACATCACATGACTGGTGATAAAATTAAGTTTTTTAAGCTTGAGAAATATGATGGAGGCTTGGTTATGTTTGGAGATGAAATTGGTGCTAAAATATGTGGGATAGGTTCAATAAGTTTTGATGGAAAGCATCATACTGATGATGTTTACTATGTTAAGGGTTTAAGGCATAATCTATTGAGCATTGGTTAGATGTGTAGAATAGGATATGATCTTGTGTTTAAAGATGAAAAGTGTGAGATCTGGAGAGGATCTGAAACATTGACTACTATAGGAAAAAAATCTAAAGGAAATATCTATCAACTGAAGGGTGTTGATCGGTGATGCTTTATGACTCAAATTAATGATAGTTGGTTATGGCATAGGAGAATGTGTCACATGAATTTTAATAACTTAGCAAGGATTAGTGTTTTTTAGTCCATGAGAGATTTACCAAGAATTACAAATCCTATTAATGCTATGTGCAAGAATTGTCAATTTGGAAAGAAAGCAAGAAATCATTATAGATGAAAGGAATAATCCACTACTAGACATCTAGATTTAGTTCATATAAATCTCTCTGGCCCTACAAGAGTGAGAAGTATACTTGGTGAAAGGTACTTTATGCTTTTAATTGATGATTATTCTAGATATATATGGGTTACATTTCTTAGAGAGAAATCAGATGCATTAGAAAGATTCAAAGAATTCAAAGAAATGGTTGAAAATGAAGTAAGCTTGAAGATAAAATTCTTAAGGTCTGACAAAGGTGGAGAATTCACCTCCGATGAGTTTAATATGTTTTGTGAAATGAATGGAATAAAAAGATAGTTATCTTCTCTGAGAAATCCTTAGTAAAATGGAGTTGTTGAAAGGAAAAATAGAATTGTTCAAGAGGTTGCTAGATCAATGATTATTGAGGCTGGTTTACCATAGGTTTACTAGAAAGAGGCTATTCATACTTCTTTTTATGTACTCAATCGAGTGCAAGCTAGAGAAAATAGTACAAAGACTCCCTATGAGCTATGGCATGGAATAATTCCTACTATTACATATTTTAAGATATTCAAAATAAAATGTTATATCAAAAGAGATGAAGAAAATTTAGGAAAATTTGATGCAATAAGTGATGAAGGTATTTTTCTTGGATATTATACTACAAGCAAGGCATATAAATGTTTCAATAAAAGAATGAGAAAGATTGTAGAGAGTTAAAATTTGAAAGTTGATGAGACAATGAAGAATTCTATTGAAATTGATGGATATGAATCTGATGAACATGATTGTGTAAGAATAGAATAAATTATGGAAGAACAAGAAAAAGATGAGCAAGAGAAGTAGGATGAACAAAAAGAAAGAGAAGAATATGCTCCAATGGTGTCCCCTAGGACACCTAGATATGTACAAAAGAATCATTCAGAAAGTTAGATTATTGGAAATAAGACTAAAGGAGTATTAACTAAAAGCAAAGTTGCTACTGAAGTGAATATGTGTTTACTTTCTAAGATTGAACCAAAGGCTATAAGTGAAGCTTGTAAAGATGAACATTGGATGGAAGCAATAAAAGAATAACTTATGCATCTTGAGAAGAATTAGACTTGGGAATTGGTCCCAAGACTGACAGATAAAAACATCATTGGATCAAAGTAGGTATTCAAAAACAAGTTAAATGAGAATGGAGAAGTTATTAGAAACAAAGTGAGGCTTGTGTGTAAAGGTTACTCACAAGTAGAAGGCATAGATTTTCAAGAAACTTTTTCTCCAGTCGCAAGAATGGAATCTATAAGGATGTTCTTAGCATTTTGTGCTCATAAAGACTTTAAGGTCTATTAGATGGATGTCAAGTCAGCATTTTTGAATGGTGAGCTAGAAGAAGAAGTCTATATGGAACAACTGGAAGGATTTCAATTGATAGAGAAACCATATATGGTGTGCCAATTGAAGAAAGATTTATATAGATTGAATTAAGCTCCTAGAGCTTGGTATGTGAGGTTAGATAGGTATTTGATTCAACAAGGTTTTAATAAAGGTATGGTAGATAGTAATTTGTATTTTAAAATTGAAAATGACAAAATATTGATAGTAGTTATGTATTTTGATATTATCTTTGGAGGAAATGAAAATATGTGCAAGATGTTTTCCACTAGTATAGAAAAAATAATAAACTACTAAAAAACTACTAAAAACTTCTTGTAAATGACTAAAATTGGTCACGTGACCATTAGTAGTTTATTTCCAATCATATATAATGTGACCAGATTGATGATTAAACCATTTTTAGTCATTTATTGGTTGTTTTGATTGATTGATTTGGTAGTATATTTAGTCATTGATTTAGTCATTCATTGTTGTAATCTAGTCACTTATTTAGTTTTATTAATTTAGTCATTGATTGTTGTAATCTGGTCACTTATTTAGTCATTTTTTATTCAATGATATATTTAATTGGCCACTTATTAAGTTGTTTATGTATTCATTGATTGTTGTAATCTGATCACTTATTTAGTCATTTTTTTATTCACTAATATATTTAGTCATTGATTGTTGTTAACTAGTCACTTATTTAGTCATTTTTATTCACTGATTTTTGTGCATTGGTAGTATATTTAGTCATTAATTTTAATCATCATTTTGATCAATTTGGTAGTTTATTTAGTCATTTTTATTCATTAATTTCACTAGTCATATATCTAGTCATATTTATTCGTTGTTCACTAATTTCTGTCAATTGGTAGTATATTTAGTCAATTTAATTATTAATTGATGTCAAATAGTAGTATATTTAGTCATTTTAATTGATTGATATTTGAGGATTGAAGAATAAAACACATAAATACACATCAATCATCAATTGCACACAATGAGACAACCATAATTGAGAAGGCGGAATCGGTGAGCTTTATTAATAAAAGAAGGGTGTTCTAGTTACAACTTAGAAATAGAGTATTACAATTGTTATTTTCAATCACAAGACTTAAAATCCGAGTTACAATATTGTAGAGAAATGACTACAAGAAATAAACTTCTCTAAAAAAAATTTTCAATGATGGAAACACATGCTTGAATCCTTTCAATGCGAGCACATGCCCCTTTCATCTCTTAAAAATTCTACAACATGGAAATCTTCTTGGAGCAAGCTGTAACATGTAGAGTCCAAGGAGAGTGTTGATTGTGTCCCATATATGAAGCTCTTTTCAGCATATGGCCTTTAGTGTTGTCATTGATGACAACCTAAAGTAATTCATCTAGTCCACACTTTAGTATTGGTTCATATCAATAGACAAAGTGAAGAACAGGGTATTTGGTTAAAGGTAATGATGTTGATTTGTATACTTCACCAAACTATCAATCTTGGTTGTGGATCTCAGAGAAAGGTATTTTGATGTTCATACTATCTTATTCAAGAAGTATCAAGGTCTGCATTTACTGGTGTACAATCTAGGAGATTTGGTGCATTGGTTTTTTGGTTATCTGTGCTAGAAGGCCAACTTGGTGGATATAGCCGTTGCGGATATCTAAGGAGTAATTTGTTAAATTTTTCTATGTCCAAACATGTTTATTTGGGTCCTCACTATGTTATGACCGACTATGGATGGTGTGCATAAATAATTTGTTGTGGATTTAGCCGACAATTGGAAATTATTTTATGTTTTATGAAAGCCGACATATGAATGATCAAATCTTTGGTAACAGATATATATGAGATCAGTTGTATCATTTTGGAGAAGTGAATGTGTGTGATGTGAATTATATTAGTGTGTGGTGTGAAATTCAAAAGGATAAGGCTGTGAATTTATCTATGTATGGATTTTTGATGTGAGGAGTAGAGAAAAGAAGAGCAGAGAGAAAAGAAGAATCAGACAAAAGGTCCAAAATCTGATCTATGAGCCTAGCCGGAACTATAACCTAGCATAAGTAGATGCTATTATTTTAGTTCAATCTTTGAGATGGTTTTAATTTGAATATTTTGTAAGGAAGTGAGCTCTAGGTAGTGAGCCTAAATGCAAGTGCATTCCCTTTTGTAAAACTTATATTTGAGTACTCAAATTGTGGATTGACCTCCACCGTGGTTTTTCCCCTAACAAGGTTTCCATGTAAAAATCCTTGTGTTATGGTGTCGTGGAAGATTAATTTGTGTGTTTTCATCTTTCCTTTCATTTAATGTTGAAATGGTTTAAATATCAGTTTAATAAAGTTCAGATTTGCAGAACACTAATTCACCCCCCCCCTTTCAGTGTTCCCTTGAGTCTAAAAATTGGTATTAGAGCCTAGTTCCTCAGAAGGAGTTTGATAAATTGAGGAAGATCTTGGAATGTGTTGGACTCTGGTAATATTCAACAACAGCTTTTGGTGGCACTTGATGGCCTTGATCAGTCTAAAGAAGAAGTCTGAGAATTGAAAGAAAATCTTAGGGATGCTGAGAAATTCATTCAGACATTGAAAGAACAGATTGTTAAATCTAGGGAAAAGAGGAAGGATCTTTTTGATTAGATTAAGAAGAAAGAGAGCAAAAACATGGATGATTCTCACCTAAATCAAACCTTGAAGGAAATAACTAAAGAATTTGAAAAGCTTGCCAGAAATAATGCTACCGTAAGACATGAGATGGAATCTATGGTGATGAAGCTGAATAAGGAGATTGAAGAAAGGAAGAAGAATGAGGAGAATCTTTATCAATCCTTAAAAGAAAGATCTGGTGAATGTAGAAGAATAAATGGAGAATTCATTTAGTTAGAAAATGAATTGCAACAATCCATAAACAATGAAGAACTTGAAAAACATATTATTATTCTCAGTGATGAACTTACTACTGCAAATGTATACAAGGAGAAGTTTAAGATTAGTTCTGTTAAGCTTGATAAGCTAACTCAAGGATAGAAGAATGCTAAAGACAAGTGAGGTCTTGGATATGAGAAAGGAGAAAGTTTTGGATCTGGACAAAGATATTTTAGGCAAGGCAACTAGATGAATAAAGGTGGAAGGTATCTGGTATGACAACCTAATTCCCAAAAGTTTAATAGATATTATTTTTCTTGTAATAAATTTGGTCACATGGCTGCTCAGTGTAGATGTAAAATAAAATCAAGTAATCAATCATTCTCTGGTCAGTGTTTCAATTGCAACAAGTTTGGTCATAAATCAATTGAATGAAAAAATGTGTCAAACTACTCTGTCAATAGAAGGAATGTTGAATGTTATACCTATGGAAGAATTGGGCATATTATTAATCAATGCAAATCAAGAAGAAATCAATGGAATGATTGGTTTGGACAAGGAGGTGTTGTGTGCCACAATTGCAACAGATACAGTCACATTGCAAGATTTTGCAGAGATAAAAATGTGGGTGGAAATGGTCCGGTACACAAACACAGAAATACATAGAAAAATGATAAAGAAAAAGAAAAAATGATATGGATGAAATAAGAGATTAGTTGAAGAAGACATGGGTAAGGAAGAACAAATCTGATGCTG
The DNA here is from genome assembly GCA_007115665.2 of Sequoiadendron giganteum. Classification (NCBI taxonomy): domain Eukaryota; kingdom Viridiplantae; phylum Streptophyta; class Pinopsida; order Cupressales; family Cupressaceae; genus Sequoiadendron; species Sequoiadendron giganteum. The sequence continues at coordinate 295,663,704 of CM021107.1, forward strand.
GAAATGGTTCTGCACCAAAACCTACTTCTAGTAATTTCTTTAGAAATTGATATCAGGCCATTGGCCTAGGGGGAGTTTTTCAAGAAAATCCTTTTTCCCCTATCTATAAGCTGGTACCGGATCACAAAAATATTGTCAAAAGGTGTATTAATGATCTACAGAGGCTTTTGAAAAAAATCAAAAGGAAACTCAGAGAAATCATAGGTTCGCAAAAGAATTTTTCTCTTGTTGTCTGATAAAATAGAGTATCTAGAATACCTAGGGCAAAGGTATTTATTACAAGTGTGCGAGCTATAAAAGACAAGATATAACCATCGTTTGTCATTTTGCATCAAAGAAGAGAAGGAAGAAAGTGCTCTGCAATAGAATCTCGAAGGAGTAAAGTTAATTTGGTGGTGAATCTCAAAATCCATCAGGTATTTTAGTTGTTTTTGAATCTCTATATACTTTGGTGTGCAGTTGTACGAAAGGAAAAATGGAAAAAATCAAAGGGCCAATTAATTTAGATGAATACAATAGTGAGAAGATTAGATCCGTAAGAAATATGTTGTCGCTTGATGAATTAAAATGGGTGAGAGAATCCAAACACAAGAATTTGGACACTTGGAATGAGTTTCCCTATTTTGAGAACATGGAAATCGTTAAATTCATTTTGAGTAGATTGAATAATGACAATTTGATTCTGGACAAACCCTACATCATTTCGAAAGAATTAATTGAAAATTTAACTAGATTATGCAAAGTTGGGGATATACTGAGAAATAAATCCATCCAAAATAAAGAAGTCAAAACCTTAACTGGAGTTATTGGAGATCAAAGGGCACTGATAATCTCAACAATCAAAAACCCTATGACAAGGTACATCACACATGGAGTATCATATAAAATATTTTTCAGAAATAAAGAAGAATCTACTTCGGCAGGTGCGGTCTACATCTCACACAAAATGATAATGGAAGGTTATGACTTTGACCTGTGCAGACTGATAAAGGATCAACTAATGGAAAATGCACAATTAACTAAAGAGACAAATTACCCTTTTAGGTTTGGTACTCTAGTTGTATGTCTAGTAATATATTTTATGAATTGTTTACAGATGAACAACAATGTGATGTGGAAAGAAAATGAGCTAGTGTGCAAAAAAATCTACACACACTCTAAGAGTTTGGCAAAATGTGATCAAGAATTCAGAAATTTCTTTAAGAGTTTGCTAGGAATGCTTGGCTAAGTTGGTATTGCTCTTCCAGAAAAATCACTCGAAGTTGGTTCCTCTTCCAATGGGATGGAGAGAAAGAAGAAAAGAGAGAAAGAAACTATTGTTTGTACTCCTTCAGAATGCAAGATTCTGGAAATTGAAGGAAAAGGAAAAGAACAGGAGATTGTAGATATACCAGATGAGGAATTCGATGAGGAAACTGAGGACACACAGGGAAAAGATCAAGATTCAGCCAAACTAGGACAAGAAAAGGAAATTTCATAAGCAAGTGAAGAAGAAGATGACTTGACAAAAGAGAAGTTGTAGTAGCTTATTCATAAGGAAGGTGGAATGTAGAAAATTGCTCAATTATGGTCTATCAGACCCTCATATGATCAAGATATGATTCTAAGTGTACTAAGTGCTCATGTTGTGAACAATCGGATCAAATTGGAGAGTTTGCAGAATTTTTTACCTGAAGAAATGATTGAATGCATTAAGGAAACTATGGATTCTGAGTTTCAAAACAAAGAAGAAGGAGAAATAATCTCTCATTTGAAGGATCAGTTTAGGCTGTCACTTATCAAGTTGAAAAACAAAATGAATGAGCTGAGGCAATGCATAAGTGTAGAAAATAACATCTATAACTATTGCATCTATTGTCCTCATGCAGTTGGGAAATACAAAGATAAGTTGGAGAAAATTGAAACATAATTGAATGGGATTGGAAAAGGTTTTGATATTTTTTAGGATCATGATGGTACAATCAAGAAAGGGATTCAAGAGCTATAGTATGAGCATACAAAATTTCAATTCACTAAAAACACACTCGTGGACACTTTTTGGAAAGTGAAGGACCTAACTGAATGCAGATTAGAATAGATGATTGAGATATCGAGGAAAGGTGAAAAATTAGAGGATGCAATCACAATTTTGGAATCCCTAACTGAGATTGTCAACAGGACATCTAAGAATAACAACATGATATTAATCATTGGGATTGCAATAGAAGCTTGGAATAAATTCCTCTCGAAGATGAAAGAAAATCACAAGATAATTTTCTAACTCAAGTAGCAATTGTTCTTTTCAAAATTTTGAATCAGTTTTGAAGTTTTGGTTATATTTCAAAAGGGGAGATTGAACACGTGGTTTTTCAATTGTTGGCATAAGGCTTCTATTTTTGTCATTGATGTCCAAGGGGGAGAGAGAGCAGTGAAAAATGCCTCATCAATCTTAAGGGGAGCTATGTTTTGAAATTTTGAAGTTTGGCAGTGTACTCATATTGGTTTTGACACTTAGTCATTTTTCACTAAGTGTTTCCATCAATGTCAAAGGGGGAGATTTTTGGCATATGGCCTTTAGTTTTCTCATTGATGGCAACCTAAAGTCATTCATTTGGTCCATAATTTAGTATTGGTTCATACCGACAGACAGAGTGAAGAATAGGGTATTTGGTTAAAGGTAAAGATGTCGATCTGTATACTTCACCGGACTATAATTTTTGGTTGTGGATGTCAAAGAAAGGTATTTTAATGTTTGTACTATCTTATTCAAGACGTATCAAGGTGTGCATTTACTGGTGTACAATCTAGGAGATTCGGTGAATTGATGTTTTAGTTATCTGTGCTAGAAGGCCGACTTGGTGGATATAGTCATTGCGAATATCTAAGGAGTAATTTGTTAAATGTTTCTATGTTCGAACATGTTTATTTGGGCCCTCACTATGCTATGGCTAACTATGGATGGTGCACATAAATAATTTTTTGTGGATTTAGTCGACAGTTGGAAAGTATTTTATGTTTTATGAAAGTCGCCATATGAATGATCAAATCTTTAGTAGCGGATATATATATGAGATCGGTTGTATCATTTTGGAGAAGCGAATGTGTGTGATGCGAAGTATATTAATGTGTGGTGAAAAATTCAAAAGGATAAGGGTGCAAATTTATCTATGTATGGATTTGTGATGTGAGGAGTAGAGTAGAGTAGAGTAGAGCAGAGCATAGTAGAGAAAAGAGCAGAATCAGACAGAAGGTCCAGAATATGATCTATGAGCCTAATCGAAACTATAACCTGGAATTAGTAGATGTTGTTATTTCAGTTCAATCTTTCAGATGGTTTTAATCTGAACATTTTGTAAGGAAGTGAGCCTTTCTACTTTGAGCAGTGAGCCTAAATGCAAGTGCATTCCCTTTTGTAAAACTTATATTTGAGTACTCAAATTATGGATTGACCTCCACTATGGTTTTTCCCCTAACAGGGTTCCACATAAAAATCCTTGTGTTATGGTGTTGTGGATGATTACTTTGTGTGTTTGCATATTTCCTTTGTTTTAATGTTGAAATGGTTTAAATATCAGTTTAATAAAGTTCATATTTGTAGAACATTGATTCACCCCCCCCTCTCAATGTTCCCTTGAGTCCAACAACTCTCTCCTTCAATGTAGTCAACAATAACCCAGCTAGTGTTGAACATCTGAAATACTGAGAGGGGAGGGGTGAATAAATATTCCTCTAGAAATATTAAAATCTTTAAATAGATGTCCACATAACATGATTAAAATTAATGAACAATAACCAAAATAACACAACATCACATAACACCAATATTTTTATTGTGGCAACCCAAGAAGGGAAAAACCATAGAGAGGGTTAACTCTCAAGTATTAAGTAACCGGTTACAAAATACATAAGTAGATCACTGACGGGTGGCTCACTTCCCAAAATATAAAAAACTAGCTATTATAGTTGAGAGATGGCTTATTACTGGAGTATATGTTACAAAATTGAACTTCTATAATTGCATCTACATATGCATGAATATAGTTCTCATTGAAGCACAAAGTTCTTCTATACAAGCACTACACTAGGCTACTATAGCACATATATCATTTTGTAAGATACTATCAGCAGATCTTTATCCTACATCACATATAATACAACTACATATAATTATGCTTCATATATGTATATATATATATTGGATCTGCTTCTCCACTTAGTCAACTTGCATCGGACTGTTGGAGATATCGACATAGATTCAAAAATAATATCCCACTCTATACCAAATAGGGCTAGACCAAAACAAAATTTGATACAACATTGCATAGACCAAAACTTGTGTCGGTAACAACATTGCCAGATCAAGGGATAAGCTAGAGGTAAGAACACTAGGCATAGGAGTACCAGACCAAACAAAGAAATCAATGACAAATATCAACAATCTCCCCCTTTATCATTGATGACAAACAAAATTCAAAATTTTGAAATGTCGAAAGCTCCAAAAACAATCTCGAGAACCCCCCCTAAGATTACTATCTCTGTTGTTTGTTGTTTTTCAAAAACTTTTCTTTTTCCATTTTGTTTTTCTCCCCATTTTGACATCAATGAGAAAGGGGTGTAGAGTGAGAACATTAGGATGTGCCTGATGCACCACAAAAGAAAGATTGCTTTATTTTTTTAGTATGGGCGACCCACTTACCCTTATTATCATTCCACTGTAAATTTGCTTCAGTTAGAATTTATGCATGAACTTGAATGGATGCAAGTAGATATTCTCCATATTCAATGGAGAAAGGATCAGAGAGAGTTGCTTGTTGTGCCTTCAGGGAGGCATGATTCATCAGTGAAATTCTATTTGCACATATCTCTTAGAGTTTCCTAAGGGAAGAATGATGTTGTCCCATTGTTGTTGCAGTTTGAAGTAATTTTTGTGTAGTTCCTCAATTGAGGATCTCTCAAATCTGGACAAATCTTTAGATAACTTAAAGGAATGGTATGCCTGTCAAATTGTTGACTCAATTGATTCAATCTCTTTTCTGATGATGGTTGTGGCATCCAACCATTATAGGCTATATAAATAAAAATAATTTCCTTCCTCGAGAAGGTCTTGACCTTGCCTGATTAGCTGATGAAGATTGGAGAAGGCATTTGCACATTGATCTTTTAATTCATGCAAGAGCCTATTCCTTTCGGCTTCATTTTCCCTATGGATATTTTCATTCATATAGGAAGAGAAGTCCTTCATAGCATTAACGATTTTTCTTACTTTATCTATGTTTCTTCCAGATTGATCTATATTACATTATGGAATAATACTTTGGAGAGCAGCAATAGTCTCTTCAATCAAATTATCTTTTTCCGCTAACTCCTAAAAAATTTCAAATTTGGCTGAAGCCTGAATGGACTCACTGATTTGAAATTACTGAAAAGGATTAATCTTCTCAAAGTCAATAATTAGCTTAGAAGAGTTGATGGGTTAGAACATAAGTGATGAAGTGAGTAATTTCTTTTAAGTGTCATCAAAGCAAGTACCAGTGGAGTTTCTAGCAATTTCTTCTCTTTTCTCAGTTGTCCCTGCTATTGGTACTTCACCTTTTTCTTGCTCACTGTTCTCATCCTATTTTTTAGTATCAATTTCCTTTGTAGTTATCTCTTCTCCTTTTCTTCCAATTTCCTCTCCTTCCTTTTCAATTATCTCTTCTTCTGTTTAAAATTCTTTTCTTGTTCTTCTTTTGCATTCACCGGAGCAAAATCTTTATCCCGAGAATGAGTGTGTTCAATTTTTGGAGGATTCATATCATGATTGTATACTTCTACATCAATGTAATCTGGTACAAGATTTGTGACATTTTCAATATCTAATTCCTCATGAGAGCATGAGGGGGCAACAGATAATGGAGCGGAGTCATCACTGGATAGCATCCCAAGTTTTCTTGCCATTCTTGTAAGCCTGCCAATGACTTCTGATTTCAATTTATCTGCAACTTCTTTGTTCTCCATAAGAGTATTTTCCCTTTTCTTTTTTCTCAACGTTGATCAATTGAGTTGCTTGAAACTTGCTAAGTCTTCATATTTTATGATTTTAGAAACAATAGAGATAGCTTCATTGACGATGTCCTTATCTATTTCCCTAGTTTTTTCTCATATTACATTTAGATCAATCTAGAGACTATTAGGAATATCCTCTTTGAAATTTTCTATATTTCCATCTAATCTTGAACAATATTGAATAAATGCCTATGTTATGTTTTCTTTTCCCTTGGAAGTAGTAGAATTGTACAAATCACCAACCTCTTTGGCATTTCCTTCTACAATTAGTTCAAACAAAGTATCTGTAGACACTCAAATTTATCCTCGAATAACATTACTTGTCTATTGATTAAAATGATCAATTCATTCAATACTTTCTTCTATTCATGCATTTCATCAAATCATTAAATCATTGCATTATCATTTACATACGTCACATTATCGTTTTGCACTATCATTCATTATCATAATCATTCACTAGCATTTCATAATAAAACTATATTATCATTTAAATCAAATCATTTGCATAAATCTTTCACTTCATATTGCATTTATATAAATCATTAAATCATTTCACCACATGATCATTCATAATGCATAATAAATAATATTCATAAAACATTTCATAACCATTCATAAATTAAATAATTTCATTTCGACAAATTATCATTCTTACATAAATCATTCTCATAAAAACATTAAAATAATTCATGATAAAACATTAATAAACCATTTTCATCCATATTAAAAATATATGCATTTAATTATTTTATTCAATCCTTCACTATTCATTTAATCTATCTTATTTATCATTTCCACTCATATGCATTTCATTTCACTACACCATGTGGGATTTTAAAAATTCATTATTGCAATATCTGTTTATCCCACATTTCTCATTCTCAACCTTTTTGTCATCAGAGATTCCTATTTAAATAGGACTCTCTTCTCATTTTGACCGCTACACAAATCTTACACATGCACATATCTTCACAGTTTTTCTCAATCCATTCACTAATAGCCTCTTGATGCATCTATGCTTGCAAAAATCTGAGAGCAAAAGTGCATAACAAGACTTTGGTGATAGGATGCCAATGGAGACTAGTTTTTGTTTGGAAGCATTTTGATTATCTTTGGTAGTTTAGAATAGTTTCATTTCTAGTTTTTTCTTTTAAATCTAAAATTGCTCCATTGTTGAGGTCTAGAAATGATGGTTCTCTTCCATAGAACCATTCATTTTTGAGAGCTTACAATATCTATGTCAAGAGGATCATGAGTTACCTCTTTGGATTCCTTTTCCTGAAACTTAATTTGGAACTTGTCTGGGTCTGATTCTACTTCAAATTATAAATGAACAATATTAGCCTTAGTGTCTTTCACTTTTTTTTCCCTCTTGCTTGTAGTAGGTAGAGGAAGACCTTTCTTCCTCTTACCATACAGACTTTCCATTTCTCCTGAAGGTTCAACTACTTTTGTGGAGGTACAAAATGAGCTACCATTTGTACTCTAAGTAATTCTTTTGAGTGTCGCAAGACATTCCTCTATCATACCCTATTTTTCCCTAATCTCTTTCAAAGTATTTTGTACTCTCTTATTGATTTCCTTTGAGATCTACTCTTTCTGTATTTCTATAGAATTTTCTTCTATTGTGCCAAACCTTTTGTGAGAGGTGTCTACCAGACTCTCTAATAGAATTTTTGCAAGTTGTTATACATGTTCTTCTAACACTTCATACCCCAATTTGGGTATCCACTAAGTTATTGGTATAGCAACTTCCAATATACATTTAGAAACCATGACTATGAATGTGATATCATCATTATATTTGGTGATAAAAAATTTAGGGATTCTCTCCAAATTGTGCATCTTATATTGTAACAAATAGAAAAATTAAGTAAATGCCATTTCTTGTGTAGTAGAGTCAATATACCTTCTCATTCTCTCACCAATTTGGTGAGTAACCAGTTCTTTAGACGACCACACTACCAAACCAAGACTAGGCATCTCATGCATGAAGTAGAATAGAAAGAAAAGTGCAAGGGTTCCAAATTAGAATGTGACCTTCTTCTTACTTCATTTGCAATTATTCAAATTCTCAAGGAATTGTTCTTTGATGAGCTCACATAGGTCATAGTCCACTCCATTAAGCACCATATCATATGTAGTGTAGATTGCAGTAGCAGAGATGGATTTATCTCTCTTGGAGTAGTATATTTTATTTCCAATAACTTGGGAAGCATATTTCACAGCTATATTTGAAACTGTGTGAATCGCCAAAAACCTACCGTCAAAAATAACCTGAGTTAGGTTTTCAAATTCCTTGTTTTTTACTACCTTTGGTGTCAGAAGAATGCCATTTTCATTCAACCCAATAATAACCTTCATTAATTATTTGCTAGTAAGATGAGATTCATATAACCATAGGAATATGTCATGGAACCTACTCATAGCCATTCATATCTATTTATCATCAAATCAGAAACATGAGAAATCATTCCAGACATGCAACTTATTTTTCAACCAAAACCCTATATTCAGGTTTGATGTTGAAGTCATCACCAGTGATCTCATTTATCCACACATTAAGTAATCTGCTATGGTTAAATTCCTCGAGCTTCAAATGAATGTAATCCCTAACATATTTTGTGGGAAGGACTCCATGAGGGATTTGTGACAAACAACTAGTCATATCATTTTCAATTGATATATCTAGATAATTCTTGAACTCGGGATGAGGCCGAGATGTCACATTGACCAGAGTGGGAGTAGCCATAATTGTAAGTGTAAAGAAATAACAAAACTCAAGACAAATTACCTCTTGTCGATTCACAAACCCTAGGATGCAAGTTGGCTCCTTTCTCCTTAGTTCCTTGTAATTCTTTTGCTTGAGTGATCAAAATGACTTGTTGATTTATCTTTTAAGCTAATTTTGTAATAAATGCACCTTTTTGCTTTAAATGTGCCATAACTCCTTTTGTGGTTCCTTTTTCATTAGACATAAGCAACTTTATTGGATGTTCGCAAGTTGCTTGTTCATAATTCCTGTCTACGGGAGACTCCTTGATTGATTAGATATGACATTCTTGCAATCTTTTTACTCTTGAAGGAGGAAGAGGTGGACTCTAAACTTTTCCTCCCCCGACCAATAGCCGCAGAGCTGCTAGTTACTAAAGTAGATGTTTGCATTGGAGCTAGATCCATTATCTTCTTTCTTTCTCTAGATCTTCTTCATTTTGGCCTTAATGTATTTCTTATTGACTTTATTTTTTGGTTTAATTGGGTTGACTGCATCAGTTTTATAGAACCTTGCAATGTGTCCAATTTTATTGAAATTATAACACCTGTTGGTTTTCTTCTCTTTCCTTGACTTGCACTAGTTAGCCTTATGTCCATATGCATGACATGCGTAACAATAACCACTGAAATAATTATTTCTATTTGGTTTCCAACATTGCTTAGCTTTGTGACCATAGTCATTGCAATTATAACATCTACCAATGTAAGATCTAGCTTTTTGATTCATACTATTCCTACAATTTAATTCTTTCTGACCTAATTTATTACCATTAAAAGAGAAGGGTTTCCTACTTACCTATTTCCTTTCTGGAGACTTACCTTTGTATTCTTTGCTGGATTTGATTTTAGCTTCTTTTACCAATTCAAGTTCCTTCTTTTCATCAAGTTTATTGTGTGAGCATTTGCCAATTTCATATCCTAATCCTTTCTTGTTTGCCAGTGATCTTTGAGTTGCTAGAATTTCATCAATCTTTTTTGAACTTGCTTTTTTTTTTACCTCTTGCTTCTTTGATTCTTCTATATCTTATTTGAGAGATACAACCTCTTGTTCCATTTTCTTGCATTCATCATATTTGTCCTTGATTACATTATTCAGATGTTCCTTGGTCTTTTCATCTTCTTCACTCTTAGCTTTCAAATCAAGGATAGTAATATTTTCAAACTTGGGTTCATTTTTGACCTCCTTATGTCTTAGCTTGAATTTTTGGATCTGATCTTTCAACTTACTGATGCAATTATTTTCCATTTGAATTTTTTTTAGAGTTCCTTATTTTCATCTTCAATAGCTTAAATGTATTCAAGGATGGACATGAGTTCTTTCTAATCCATGGTAGATCTAGGTACCATATGTTCAACCTTCTAGATCTCCTTTGAGCTGTTAGACTCTTCTAAATATTCTATATTTGATACCAATTATTTAACATCTAGAATACTAAGAAGGGAGGGGTGAATCAATATTCCTCTAAAAATATTTAAATATTTAAATAGCTATCCACATAACATAATTAAAATCACTTAAAAATAACCAAAATAACACAACACCAGATAACACCAATATTTTTATTGCGGAAACCCAAGAAGGGAAAAACCAAAGAGAGCATCAACTCTCAAGTATTAAGTAACCAATTATAGAATACATAGGTGGTTCACTGCCCAAAATATAAAAACTATCTATTACAACTAAGAGACGACTTACTGCCAAAGTATATGTTACAAAACTAAACTGCTATAATTTCATCTACATATACATGAATATAGTTATCGCTGAAGCAAAAATTTCTTCTGTACAAGCACTACACTAGGCTACTATAACACATATATTAGTTCATAAGATAATGTCAATAGATCACTATCATACATCACATATCATACAACAACATATAAGTTGCTTCATATATGTATATATATACTAGATCTGCTTCTCCACTTAGTTGGCTTGCATCAGAGTGTTAGAGATATTAGCATAGATGCAAGAATAATATCCCACTCTATACCAAATAGGGATGGACCAAAAAAAATTTTGGCACAACATTGCATAGACCAAAACTTGTGCTGGTAACAATACTACCAGATCAAGGGATAAGCTAGAGGTAAGAAAACTAGAGATAGGAGTATCAGACTGAACAAAGACATCAATGACAAATATCAACAACTATAATATTTACTCCTTTATATGCAATGTGCCATCTAACATGAGCAATAGGGTGCTGCATTTTTTGCCATGAATGAAGTTGTGCCTCAATGCAACCAACAAAATTAATATTAGTCTCAATTCGTAAAGAATAAAAGTGCGTTGTATATTGCAAGTTTATAAAAGAAAGTACAAACACAACAGAAAGATAAATCAATTAAAAAACTATAGCCTTGTCAACAAATCCCTTAAACAAAGTGTTCAACATAGGCCTGAAATATGCATATTGAACCCTTGGTTTTAGAACCTTGTTCAAAATTTAAGAAAGGTGATACACTCAGAATATAGAATTAAGTTGACATATTATAGAATGAAGGCTATCAACACTAACTTGATTGGAACCACATTATCAACATAAATTTCCTAGAAACCAAGCCCAAGAATGCCATCAGACTTGGACAAAAAAAAATTCAACCCTGGTTCATGTGTTGTCTCAGTAAAGACCTGCACCATGAAATAATCCATTTATACATAAATTCCAAAATAAGTTGATGAGAAAAGATCTTTGATATCCAACTGGGAAGCCTTAACATCCAAAAATTACTAACCTAATGTTTCACAACAAGTTTCCCAATTGTGACATCATCTTCCCCATTCACTTTACAAGCACCGCCTAGTTCAACTTTTGAAGGCACAAACACATAAGGTACTTTCTACAATGGTAATTTTCAAACAAATGATTAATAACAAAACTTAAGGAATCTATTAAACTTGTAAGAAAACAACTACTTGAAGAAATACACCGAAGCATCACAAAATGGTTCAAAACTCATCGTTAGTATAAGTCCAAAAATTTGATGTTCCTATGTAAGTTATTTAGGTTTATTCTCTTACAATTCATCAAAATTGGAAAAAAGGGTAGCAAGTCAAGGGATTTGATCATGGGAAAAATTCATAGTTAAAATAGTTTTTTACTATGTCAAACATCATTTCATTAGTTTCAATCCCACCATTTTACCCATGTGATTACTACCCTATATAATAAGAATCAAACCGTGTTCATTTTATTGGTTTCGATCCCTTCAATCCACCTTTGCAACATCTACATGATGTAAAGATTGCCAGTGAATGGTTGAAACATATTAGAAGTGATTGAAGGAAAGCCTCTCAAAAATTAAGGAATGATTTGGGTATTGCATGGCACATGGAGTTAACCTAAAAATATTGCAATGCCCATCTAACATCTTAAAAGGTTGCAATAATGTCAAAATTCAAAATGGTACAAGGAGAGAGAAAAAATCAATACCTTATTGGCCAATGAAATCAAATGATTAAGAATGACTGGAGGATCTGTAATAGGCGCCATAAATATAAACTTTGATTTCCCAGATTATAACATCTTGGTAATTGCATCACCCTAAACTCATTCAGTATTAGCAAAAATGAAACTGAATATTGATCCACTGCCATATTGGATCTCATAGGATTCTCCTTCACTAAAAACAAATGATATATTTTATTTTTTTAGCAACTTCCTTAATATCCCCATGTAAGTAGACTAAACTAAGTGAGATTGATGGTTTAAAGTAGATTGCCATCTTCTTGTTATGTGCTTGACTTTTATCATGACTTGTATCTTCAATGAAAATAGCAAGCTAGTTTTACTATAAAATTATTGTTAATCATTGTTAGAAAAATAACCACAAAATCCTCTTTAATTAAAATATCTTTCTAGATATTTCAAGATGGGATATTTTAGTTAATTTCTAAGAGATATAATTTCACTATCAAAACAACCATCAATCTATTTACTATATATAATTTCCAAGAATTCAGAATTTGAATGTAATGAAACTAACCATAATTACCAAAGATTTGACACCAAAATGTAGTACAAAATGAATTGTTTGACAAAAAATGTCTTTTGATAAACTATATATACCCTTGATATATTGATTTAAATAACAAGGAAAGATGAAATTGGAGACAACAAGATAACATTCATTAATTCACTTCAATAAACAATTGAAACCAGAATTCGACCACCAATTATAACTTCATTATATTGATCTTCAAAAATATTTTACAATACGTTTCAAAATTTTGTCCTGACTGACATGTCAAGAAGTTTATTTTTAGTTACCCACTTTTAACATAAATTAAAAAGTCTTAATTATCATTTTTTACATAGGATTACATAAATACAATAAAAGATGTGAAGTGAAGAGAATTTATCAGATGTTGAAGCCCACAACACTCGCAAGATACAGAAGTTTGTTACTCATCATAAGGTACCCATGATCATTCAGATTCGGCAAGGTCCTCTCTCCATGATAGTGTCTACAAGGCTTGATACTTCACTGCAAGGCCTATTCTTTTGGGGAGCTAGATATGTTTGCTCCCATTTGTCCACCGTGTAATCATGAGGCCATTTTTACTCCTAGATTTTTTGTGTGTTGGCCAAGTGACTCTTCCATCTACTATCTAATAACCCTTTGTTATCCATGATGAATTTTGAGTGCCCAAAATTTAGTGCAATTACTCCATTCAAGGTTAAATTGAGGTGGTGAATATTTATGCCACCATCCTTCTATAAATTAGTGAGGCAGTTGGGAACAATTTTGATAAACTCATCTATCCAATCCTTGAAGCTTTTCAGTTGATCATCATCCATTAGTATCTTAGGCACGAACCGCTATTTTAGTGTGTGAAATGAATCCATACCTTCCTTGATCTTTTGGTCTTCTGTAGAAATGTATTGAAATTCATCTATGACCATTCAAACCATTTTCTTATTAGGTTTTAAATTTGTGGGAGCCTCAACACTCCTTTGTAAAATTCTGCACAAAGTCGTTAAGGTGTGATGTATAGGTTTCCATTTCTTGAATAAGGGATCCAATATAGGTACATGGGCCTTTATCTAACCAGCTACTTGTGACAAGGAGACATAACATTCATACACATTTTCCAATTTGTCCATAATTAGTTTAACCCTATGCTCCAAGATCTGTTTCAATACCTTGAGGGTTTCTCTCTTTTCTCTTTCCTTTGTTTCTTCATTTGTCTTTTTCAACTTCTCAATTTCTTGTTTTAGCACATTAACTTGTTCAACAATGATTGTACTTGTATTAGTTTGGATGGTAGGGAGCTGGTATACTATTAATTATGTGCTTTGGGAATGACCTTCTCCCTTCAACTGCTCTTTCAATTTCACATTTTTTTTATGAATAACCTATTCACTTCATTATTTAGATCAGTTTTTGCTTTCTCATATTCTATCAATCTAAGCTCCATAGCTTTAACCACATCCCTATTAAAAAATTTTGAGTGCATTTTTATAGTACCTGCCTCTAATTTTGATGTGTCTTGAAGTGTCTTTACCATGGAATTCCCTCTTGTTTCTTCTAAAACATCAAGCAATATTGGTTTTTGTGTTCTTTTTTGCTTTGTATAAAAGGCTAGGGTTTCAAGTCTTGGATTGTAACCTATGCCACTCATTCCCTCATCTGAATTGAATTCAAAAACCAACATGGAATCTTCTTGGCTTCTTATTTGATCCAATAAGAATATCTTTTTTAACTCCATCCTAGGAATAATTAGTATATTGCTTTCTAAGACCAATTTTCTTGCTTCTTGGGTGCTAATAGTAATTTCATCAATCTTGAGTTCTTCAAGAGTCTAGGAAATAATTTGGTCATGTTGTGACTCCTCAGTGACCATCTTATTAATTTGGAGTCTCTCCTCAAATTCTTTCATTTTCATCTTAAACCAAAAATCCTTAAACTCAAGATTTTCAATAAATTCATCATCTTCAATAAATATAATGACAGCAATCACCCTTTCATCATCATTCACTTCTTGATAATTATGCCCATGTACATCCACTCTTTCTTCTTGTTTGTGAGAATCAGTTGCAAGCTTAGGTGGTGGTTGATCAACTTCATCATCTTTAAAATTCAAAAGTACATCGGCTACCTCTTTAGTATCTCCTACTCCTCCACTTATTTCATATACTACTAAGGGGGCCACTACATGTGTCTTCTACCTTTTAGGACTTGGTTTATTAGGGGATGCTTCTGATTGTATTGTGGTAGTGTCTGATAGGGGCTCTATGATTACAATACCACTTGGTTTGATGGGGAGCTTGGAGGGTGTTGAAGACTAGCCCTCAAGTTTCTTTTATGGGTCAACATATAATCTTTCAAAGTGGTCAATTATTATTACATTCATCCTTTTGATATGATCCTTTTCTTCAACATAGAATCATTGGAATCTAGTGTCCATTTTCTTCTTCTCCTCCTCAAGCCTCTTATGATTTCCCACTTCATCTTCCTCTAAAAAACTTCATCAGGTGTAAAAAAAATTCTTATTACATCTTCTTTGCAATCCATTACATGGGTAATCCCAACTTTAGTGAGAAGTGTTTGCTTTATAAAATTAATATTCCCTTCAAGATCAAAGACCCTTTCTCCTTGTGACTTCAATGAATACCACATCTTCAAATAGTTCTACATTTCTTCAAGAGTGTGAGACCCTACAGATAGCTCCTCACATTTAGTTAGGTCAGGGAGGAATGTCCCCTTTTCCTGTCTTTTCATAACATCCTGCTCAATCCATAACATTTTCCACATAAATTCTAAAAATGCAATTCAAATATAAATAAAATTAGGTAAAACATGTGGGGCTTGAGGACACCCATAGACCCTTATTATTGTTTGATCTACTGAGAAGAACCAGTCACTAAAATTGTGAGTGTGTCCCTGCTTTGGATTCAATACTAAAGGTCTTAATACTTGCATGATTTTATTAGGAAATCTTGGTGAAATATGACTAAGAGCGGCCATGACCTTGACTATGAAATGATCATGAAATACATAATCACTAATTTTATACCTACTATCCTAGATGTAACACCAGTTTTGTACAAGCAACCTATTCCCTTCATCATCAGTCATTCCCAAACACATTATTTAGTCCATATGTTTCTATTTTGGTACAATATTAAATGACACAATAGAGAGTATTTCCTAAAAGTGGCGGGAGCTAAGTTCTCTCTTGTGAAAATCCTTCATGTACCCCTTTCTCAATTTCAGCAGAAAATTCATACTCAATGTTGACTTCAATATTTCGTATCTTCATTGCCATCATCATGAGATAGGTTGGCATGCTCTCTTTAGCATCTATTCCAAGCACTTGGCACAAAGAAAAATAAGTTCTTTTGAAATATACTTGGAAGTCTTTTATGGAAAATGGCTCATTTTGGGAGGGCGAGATAGGTATCCTCCTATTATTTACACCCTTTTTCATGTGTAAAAGAAGTTCATCACTCCTATAGGTTTTTCTCAATCTCCTATAATCCTCCTAACTTCTATCCAATTGAATCTTAGTGATAGATTGCTTGTTTAACATAAAACACTCTATAGTTGCTTCTTTAGTCAGCACCACTAATGGTGAATCATCTAGCATTCTTATAGTCCTAGGAGTCGGGTGATAATATTGTGCCAATACTTTAATAAAATCAACATCTATGAAGACATTTGGGACTATCAATTTGGCTAAATCTAAGGTCTAAGGATTCAAAACTGGAATCTTCTCATCCCTTTTTTCATAGAAGTACCAAAATAGATCCCACCTTGAGATAGGGATAATTGGGTCTCTACATCCATGGGCTTTATCTTTAAACACCTTTTTGAATCCTTTGTATAAAGAATTAGGTAACACATCTAAAATGTATTGTTGCAGGGACCTCTTCCTTGATTTAGAAACTATGGACTCTTCCTTGTTACTCACAAGTTGACTTCTTTTGGGTGGCATGATGAAGAATTTACTCCTAATTGATTTCTTTAAGTGTCTACTTGTAGAAGAAAATTCAATTCTTATACACTTGCTATAGAGGATTTCTATGAACTTACCCAGAGAAATAATAGCTGTAGAGTTTTCCCACTTGAAATCCCTTTCCTTCGGTATGCTGAGCTTTGTCAATGATTACCAAAATTTATTCAAGTCCCAAGCAATATTTGTTGTTGAGCTCAGTCACCTCATTATTAATGCCAATTCACACAAAATATTTTAGAATCTGCCCATATTTTGAGTTTGAATACATGTCGTTGATCTTGGGATATTGAATGGTGTAATCATTTAATGCTTTGACAACTTGTACCATAGTACCACTCTATCATTTCAAGACTACTACAGGGTAGCATTAGTAGTATCACCACCCCGTGCACACCCCTTTGGACTCTCATGAGATAGTGGGTTAATTCTAGTGGTTGAGTGATTGTTTACTGCCATACTTCTCTGTCATATCAAGACCACTACAGGGTAGTGGTAGCAGTTTCAGCAGCCCACGCACACCCCTTTAGACTCCCACAAGACAATGGGTTATTTCTAGCGGTTGAGTGATTGTTCACCACCATACCACAGTGTCACTATTTACCCCTTGTAGGCTGCAATTTACTTTAGTTGTGAACATGTTCTCACCGCCACCCCATGGTATTCATATTTGACTGTCACAGTATTGCGGTAAGAATTTGTACATTGAATATGTCTTGCCATCCTATGTATACCTCTATTGACCACTGTGGTAGTGCAGTATTGGATTTATTATGAATGCGATATTTTAGATATCATTTTATTGAAAAGATTGAACAATTTTCTAATTTTGTAGTCTCTCAATTTTAGTTTTCAGTGTTAGTCAAACCTAAGAGACCATTTATTTGTTTTGAATTGGGAGTCTTAGTTCACCTAATTTTAAGATATCTATATGTATTACTAAATCATAGATGTTCATTATATGTTTGAATCTAGAAAAGATATAGGACATACAAGAAATTATATTCTAACTAGACAAAATTATCAAAATTTCAACCAAAGTAAGAAAACTAAGAAGAATGATTGAACCTAACTTTAAATGCACTTCAAATCAACAGTGAACATCTCAGGTTTTGTATAAAATGTACCAACAAAATAATGATGAGTACATTCAGAAATTTATCAGTAAAACAATAGTGAATAAGCATACCTATACTCAAATCTTTATTACATTCAATAATAAATTACACCATACATATAACCAAAGTTTAGGTGACAAGCTAACCTCTTATGGTGACAAAACATCATCATAATCATCTTCATTTCTTGCAAGATCAGAATCCTGATCATTCATGTCTGTATCTACTTGATTTTCTTCCCCATCCTCATATATGAAATGCAATGCATTCTCTTTTCCAATCTCTTCATTGGTAATCAAAATTTCTTCTTCAAACACTCCATCATCATCTTCATTCACTTCTTCAAATTTTTCTTGTAAATTAACATATTTCCCATCAAACATTATATCAACAGCTTCCATCAATTTTCATTTTGAACTAGACTCTATTTGAATGACATACGACCATCTTGGGATTCTTACATCATCAATTAGAAATGATTGATTAATTTGAAGAGGGAAACATACGGCTCATCCGTCTCTAATAAAAAATATCTTGTATTTTCACATACAAATCCATACTCATCAAATTATACTACAGATGGTCAGATTTGCTTATATTTTAATAATATAAGACTATTTTGACCATAGTCCACTAGAATAATTTGTTGAAAAAATCCAACATAAAATTTCTTCTCACTTTCATGAAGAAATTCAACAATAACAACACAATCGTAATTTATCTTTCCTTTGTCTTTTTCTTCCACTCTTAAATGACTACCATAGGCCCAAATTCCACTAAAATGTGTAGCCCATAAATGTGGAGATTGTGAAAGCTCAATTTCCTCTGTTTTTATATCTTGACCTTCTTATTTTGCATTCTTTAAATTTTGGAAAAGAATCACCTCCAATTAAATCAGCGTGATGTATGCACCTTTGAGGTCGATGTTGCATCCAAGCTTGATTGTCTTCTTCATATTTTCTACATAGAATATTAATGTACAAATAGTAAGATTGATAATATAAATGTGTAAATACAATTGAGTAAATAAATTAGTGTGTAAATTTTTTTTACCTATGCCACTTATTGAACGAAGATGTGTTTTGAACAATATAGGCATGTATCACACTTCTTTCTTGATGTGATAGCTTGAAGCGACATCAATTTCCTTATAATACTTAACCTACAACTGTCTCTTCTTCTTCATCATCCCATACACACCGATTGACATTTTTTAAATCCTTCATATATTTTGTGCAAAATCCCATGGCCTCTTGCATTAAATATCCCTCAGACATGCTTCCTTTCAATTTTTCCCTAGTACGAACAATTTTTTTCAAAACCTTCATATATAATTCTATAGGATACATCCATCTTTCTCTTATCAGGCCACAATGCTTTAGTTCATATTGTAGATGTATCAAAAGATGCATAGAAATTTTAAAGATTTTTTGGTGGAAATTCCCATTCCAATAGACAAAGGATTTGAAAAACATCTTCCCTCAAACTATCAAAGTTCGAAGGATCCAATACATGTACACTCATTCTCTTTAATATTAGGACCAACCTTATAATTTTCAATCTTGGCCCCTTTTCCAAAATTAATATATTTACCACAATAGGTAAAATATTCTCCATTATGACATGATACTCATGGGTCTTGAGGCCTCTTAAGCCATTAATGTCAGTTTGGCTTCTAATACTACTACTTAAATGTCTAGTGGGAAAGTAAGTCTGAGACATCAATTATAAGAATTATGCACATTGTTCCTTTATCCAAACATAAGGAGCACTAGGTTTTCAATATTTTTATCATCATATTTTTTAACCCAAATATTTCAACGAATATTTAGTTGTCAAAAGTCTTCACATGATGAAATAGTATCAAAAGCACCAAAAAGAGTTTCTATAATAGCATAGGCTATATTTTTCTCAGTATGCGTAAATTCAACAATATGCCTAATGGCTATATCCTTAAAGTATGACAACTTATAGAATATGCACAAAAATTTTACACCACTTTCACTACATGGATCATATCTACTACCATCAATCCCATCATTTTCAATAAATGACATTATTTTTTGTTTATTCTCAACAATGTAATCACCTATTATTAGCAATGGTGCTTCATGATTCTCTTCTTGACCATTGAATCATGTTTTTTGTTGATGATATGAATGATCCATTTTAAGGTAAGAACGATATCCACAATAAATACACTTACACAAAATTCTTGAGTGCCTCATAAAATCCTTAAATTTGCAAGTAGGACATCCATGGTATCCATGAACACTGAGACTAGACAATGTGCCATATGCAGGAAGATCATGGATCATAAAAAATAAGGAAGCTCTTAAAGTGAATTTGATTGAATGACCATCCCTTAAATATTGAATTTCTTCAATTCCTTTCCACAATTCCATTAGCTCATCATATAATGGCTCTAGATAAGCATCAATTGTATCTGAAGTCACACTTTTTTCTCAGTATAATCAAAGATAGCATTAAGAAAAATGGTTTAGTTTCTAACCATGGAGGGAAGTTATAATTTATTAAAAACATTGGCCAAGTTGACCATTTAGTAATTTGATTTGAGAATGAGTTCACCCCATCTAGAGCCAAACCCAACCTTATATTATGAGGATCTTGAGAAAAATCAGGCCATCTATTATCAAATTCCATCCACGTCTTACAATCAGGTGCATTTCATCTTTTTCCAATAACTGATCTACACTCTCATTTGTCCAACCAAACACCACTTGCAAGTTAATAATTTGAAGGATTGTTGTCAAATGACTTAACCTAAAATTAGCATACATAGGATTTGAAGCATCCTCCATCAACTTGGCCCAATCTATTGGATGTTGTGGTTATCATTGATGTCAACACTATTAGCATTAATGTCTTTAAGATTGCATATGCCGAGGATATTGAGAAAATTGTAATAAAATAAGTTGCAAGTTGTCTATGAAGCAGTGAAGATCAGTATGATGGAAATTTCAGTATGTTGATGTGAGAAGTTATGGATTAGAGGGTTTATTTTCAAGCCTATCTAGTTTATCCATCAAAATGTTTGGAGGTGCGCATGAAGATTTGATCAATCTATGAGTTTTTGTGTTTCAATATTTATTTTGTTACTGAAGCTGGTGTTCCTGAAAGAAGATAATGTGATTCTAGTAATATGAGTTGTTGTGTATGTTCTTATGGTGTTTGTGGAAATTTATAGATCATACTCTATTTGTGTTGCATGTCCACATTGATTGTTGTGCTCGTGATCCATGATATTCTTTTACATGTTCATGTTTTTCATGTTCATGGCCGACAAGGTGATTATAGCATGTTGTGGATCTTTCAAGACATTGTTTTGGGTCTCTAATATGTTGTGGCCAACCTTGGTTGATTCAAATTAATAATATTTATTGTTTTGGGCTGACAGTTTGCATTCATTCTATTATTTTGTTCAAGCCGACATGAAGCAATGTAATTACTTGTTGCAAATATATATGAGTGATTATTTATCTCATTTTATGTATGTATGATGTGAAATGTGTGATTGATATGTGTGAATAAAGATCAGATCATTCGAAGGAAGAACAAAGTGTGAAGAAGAGCGAAGAAAAGTGAAGAAGTTCTCATGTGCTTAACCAGAACTATAATCAGGGATTAGTAGATGCTACTTTCTCAGTTCAAATTATTTAGATAGATTTAATCTGAATGTTTCTGTAAGACAGTGAGTCTTCCTTTGTATCTGAGCAGTGAGCTCTAGTTAGTGTGCCTAAATTCATGTGCATTCCCATTTATTATTCTTATACTTTTAATAGAGTATAAACTTGTGGATTAACCTCCACCATGGTTTTTTCCCTTAACAGGGTTTCCACACAACAAATATTGGTGTTATGTGTATTTTTGGTGTGTTGTTGATTTTTTCTTTCATGGTTATTAATCAGATCTGAGAATAAGGGTTAACAAAGTTAATAAGTTTGAAATTTTGTGACAACTAATTCACCCCCCCTCTTAGTTGCCTGCCCTTGTGTTGCCAACATAACCATCATTTAGACCCTCATTCAACATTCTATCAACTTCAAACTCTTTATCTAAAATTTTTACCTCTTCATCTATGTTTTGTTCCACTTCATCTATGCCTCTCCATCTCTCACACTCTACCATTCTATCATATCTTTGTAATAATTGAAATTCCAAGGGATTTTACCACTATTTCCATATCTTATCATATGTCGATAAATTCGAATTCTTTTTTTCACCTTTCCACCAAGACAATCATTACATGGAAATGGATATTTGTCCATGTCACTCTCATCAACTATTCTCTCATCAAATGCATGGTATTGACCCCTATTCAACCTTCAATTTTGATCCATCTGTAATGTTCTACACAACAACAAAAAAATGTAGACTAATGAAAGGCATTTCCATAGCAATAGAGTTACAAAGAGAAAATAAAATAGAGAGTTTAACTAATGAATTGTAAAAAATAGTTTTCTATAGTTTATATTTAAATTGATGATTACATTGCATTTCACATCTTTCAAAATCAAAGCATTACTTCACATTGCATAACTAATAACTAGATGTTGATAGATGACAAAATATAAAAAAAATGTTGAATAAGAGACAAAAACTTTTTGTTTTAATTGAAAGGAATTTCCATAGAAATAGAGTTATAGAGAGAAAATAAAATAGTGAGTTTAAATAATGAATTGTAAAAAATAGGATTTTGTAGTTTATATTCAAATTTTTTATTACATTACATTGCACATCTTTCAAACTCAAAGCATTACTTCGCATTGCATAGCTAATAACTAGATGTTGATAGATGACAAAATTTTAATTACAATATAGTTTGTACAAAGTCAACCTAAGTAGTTATGCAATTAATTCACATTGCATAAATAATAACTAGGAGTAGCTTCCAATTGCATTTGCTTGCCATGGCATTCCATGAGACCACATTTCTTTGAGGCATTTTTAAAAAAAAGTTCACTACCTTGTCTATGCTACCACATTTTTCATACATGTCTACCAAAGCATTTTATCAAATAGTTCACTACCTTGTTGCTCTGGCTAAAATCCTAAAACAAATGCTTTCAAACAAGCTAAGGATTCTTGGAAAAAATCTATCAAAGCATAATAGTAAGCAATAGCATAGACAAGGCAACGAACTGGTTGAAGAAATGCCTCAAAGAAATGTGGTCTCATGGTGATGGAATGCCATGAATAATTCCATGACAAGTACTTGTCATGGAATTATTCATGGCATTCCATCACCATGAGACCACATTTCTTTGAGGCATTTTTTCCAAAGTTCATTGCCTTTTCTATGCTACCACATTTTTCATACATGTCTACCAAAGCATTTTATCAAACAGTTCATTGCCTTGTTGCTATGGCTAAAAGCCTAAAACAGGTGATTTCAAAAAAGCTATGGATGATTGGAAAAAATATATCAAACCATAATAGTAAGAAAAAAGCTATGGCCTCATGGTTTTTTTTTTGGCATAAAAATCAACGTAATTTTATTTGCATTTTTTGCAGGTTTTAAACGCATTTTTTTTTGGCAATTTTTCTATTTGAAATGGGGAAAAATATTTGTGGTCATTTTTGTGCACTTTTTAATTGTAGGATTTTCACTATTAGTGAAAAAGGTAGTGTTAATGATGGAGTGGAAAATATGGGTAGGGACTTTGAATTATACCTATACTATGCAATGACATTGAATCATTTAGCAAACCATTTTTTCTTCATAGGGAAGCATTTTCTTGTGGAACAACTAACTAAGATAGCTCTTGTTTCAATTGAACAACCTCTCATGAAATCTCATTCATATTATAATCTTGCATGATCTTATCATATTAAAGGTGATTATAACACAACTGGCCACTACTACATGGCATTCGTCAAGGAAAGCCAAAGGCCACAAGATTTTGTAGACAGGTTCAATTGAAGCTAAGAGATCTCAAGAGTTCTCTCTCAAATTTTAAAAAGGTTTTGGAGGTCCACCCTGAGAACTGTGAGATATTAAAATTTGTAAGCCATATATATGCTTAGCAAGGGCTGGTAGAGAAGGCTGTGGAAGTTTCAAGAAAGGCATCTCACATAGATCCACTTGATGCCCATGCATTTATCAAGATGGGTGAGTTATTAATATCGTAAGACCCCAGTGCATCCTTAGATTCTCTTAAGATGCCAAAGTATCTTCTAAAGAAGATCAGAGAGGAAGAACCCATTCAATTGTTAAAAAACATTGGGCTTCTTCATTTTGAGTGCGATTAACTAGAGCTGTCTCAACAAACTTTTATGGAGGCATTAGGAAATGGCATTTAGGTTGAATTCATAAATAAAAGCCCCAGTGCTAATTCTATAGTTTTTACTATGCTCTTTAAGGATATGAAATTAATCCATTGACTAGAAGGTGGTGTTTCACTTGAGTTACCATGGGATAAAGTCACAACACTATTTAATCTTTCTAGGTTGTTTGAATAGATACATGATACTAAAAAAGAAAATCTTTTATACAGGCTAATATTGTTCAAGTTTCCTAATTATGTGGATGCATATCTACATCTTGTAGCCATGGCTCAGGCTTAGAATGAGATCCAAATAAGCCTACAATTGATTGGGGATGCACTTAAGGTGGATAAAAACTCATCAAATACTTTATCTATGCTTGGAAAAATGGAACTAAAAACAAATGGTTGGCTTAAAGCAAAGAAACAATTAAAGTTACAAAAAGTAAATCAGATGTGAAGAACTCTTATGTTGACATTTCACTTGGAAATTGGAATTATTTTGCATCTTTTCAAAATGATAGGAGGGATCCAAAGGTGGAGACACAACATATTGAGAATCTTAGAGAATGGTATTGCAAAGTTTTGGTATAGAAACTAGCAAATGTTTATTCTACAAATGGGGAAACCATTGTGCTAGCTGGAAGGGAACAATTTAATATAACAAAGGATTTTATTACATAGGTACAAGAAGCTAAAACATGAAACATCTTTGTTCAGATGCCTAATATGTGGGTAAATCTAGCACATGTTTACTTTGCACAAGGACAGTTTGTGCTTGCAATAAAAATGTATCAAAATTGTTTGAGGAAATTCTATTTTGGCATAGACACCCAAATTTTATTATATTTAGCTTGAGCACATTATGAAGAAAAATAGTGGCAAGATTGTAAAAGAACATTATTAAGAGTAGTATATTGTAATTACTATAAGTTTCCAATAAAAATCTATATATTTTGTGTTTAATGTAATGAGGGTTTTGAACCTCTAAATTTTTTTGTAGAGGGCGTCCCCAAATCCGGCTTCATTGCAGAATTCAAATAGTTTGCAACAAACACCGAAGTCCTTTCCTACCTTTTCAGGATCCTTCAGGTCCTCTCCAAAAAATCTTAATCGCCCATGCAAATGTTGTAACTCAAAATTCCTCAGTGTAGTTTGCACACTCAACTTCTATAGGCGTCTAATTTGTCTAAACACCAAATTATAAATGAAATAATGCAGAATCACATGCATGAATACATGAATCATATTGAAATGCACAAGACAAATGAGAGGGGGGTGAATTAGTAGTATCTAATCACATTCACCATAGATCTTAACCAATTTCACATTCACTTTCATATGTTATTAAGTATAAGCATGAAGTACATATAATAAAAATCAAACACTAGAGACATCAAATTTATGTGGAAAACCCTATAAGGGAAAAACCACATTGAGGATTAACTCACAATATAAGAGTAATTGCAAAACTGTTTACAACAGGCTCACTACCAAAGGGCCACTTCCCAAGATAGGACTCACTATCCAGATGGGATGCTCAATTCCTATAGATATGGAAGCATATAAAGAAGAATGTTACACAAAGAACATTATCTCAATGCAACAGAAGATCCACCACAACAACTTGTACACAACTACAGCCTTGATCAAATAATTATAGACACCATTAGCTCACTTCTTTCAGGAGTCTAACACATTGAATTCCTCACCACCTCAGTTCATTCTCACATAATCTCTCGCATCTTTCTTGATTCTCACACTTGTGGCATACAATCCTTAACATATTTCCTTGTATTTATACCATCTTCAATCTTATAAACTTTCTCCAAGGTAGGCTACACACTCTTCATTTTACAAATTCAAATTAGGTTGGAAACTCAACATTCTCATGGTGTATGAGAATTAGAGAAGACCAAATCAATACTTAATTAGGACCCAAAATAGCATCTTGGATCAATCACATGCTTCCTTAATTGATACTTATCCTTCATGATGTGTAAACACTAGGTCAGACAAACCTAATGAAAATACCAATAAAATTTGAAGTACATGCATCCACAACAAGAAGATAACATGCATACCACATAACACACTTCACCATACACTAGAACACATCTTAGATACCTTCAGATTCATCTGCAACTACTGCAACAACCTTCATACAAATAAAGCTTTCCATCAATCCCTTTGGACTTTACAGACACACATAGTAACTCTAAAACTAGTCTTTTGGAGCACCCAACCATGAACACCTTTGATAGAACACATATAACACTATTACAAGACTTCTTCTAGATCTAAAAGACTTGAAACAAACTAGAAAATGACTGCAGAGAAAAAAATTCTCCCAGTTCACAAACTGATGAACTCAACTTTCACTCTTCATCAAACCAAAAGCTATAATCCAAGATATATCACCCAAGGATTCCCTTAAACAATACTACAAATTTGCACAAGTATATTATCAACATAGAAGAAATGTAGAGCACATACCAAAGCACATTCTGAACACACACACAATTCTATCTTCACTATTTATTAATTTTCTCAGAAGCACCTAGTAACTCAACGTATTAGCACACCTACAACACCATAAAGATAGCTCCATGTACTCACAACATATCGACAATATCTCAACTATACATGCACCACCTACAATCACCTGTTTCCTTTCACTACAACAACCTATACTATGTTGACATCAATGACAACATTAATGACAACACCACCATACTCATTCATGCTTGCAACAATATCCCCCTTTTTCATTGATGGCAACACATGATGTGAAAAACCATAAAATACAACACACATACTCTCCCTATTTTTTTAGATTAGACATTCTACACAACATGATTCTCTCTCTACCTTTGAACTTTTCAGATATAGATTGACATTTTCACACGACTCTCTCTCTCCCGCTTTGACATCAATGGATTTTTATTTTTTTACATGATTCTTCAACCATATAAGATTTTGATCACTCCCCCTTAGGAGTGCACCCATGAAAACACACATATCATACTACAAAAATGATACTCCCTACTCCCCTTGAGGAGTAGACCCCAATCATCAGTCCAAACAAATGATGAATTTGTCAATCCACTAGACTAATGCACCTCTATGTGCACCTAGTTCAAAGAAGGAGGGGTAGTGACCCCCAACTTCTCCCAAAGACAC
This sequence comes from Sequoiadendron giganteum, assembly GCA_007115665.2. Classification (NCBI taxonomy): domain Eukaryota; kingdom Viridiplantae; phylum Streptophyta; class Pinopsida; order Cupressales; family Cupressaceae; genus Sequoiadendron; species Sequoiadendron giganteum. The sequence goes on from CM021107.1 coordinate 295,691,057, forward strand.
TCAAAATAATCCTTAGGAAGAGCCTTAGTAAATATATTTGCAATCTGATCATTTGTCAGAACATATTCAAGCCTGAATTTATTCTCCAATACCTTCTCTCTTAAGAAATGATATCTGATAGATATATGCTTTGTCCTTTAAGTCATTACCAGATTCTTTGAAATATTTATTGCAATTTTATTATCATAGAAGATAGGGATAGGCTCATCACACATTACTCCTATATCCTTCAATGTTTTCTTCATCCATAGTACCTATGTGCAGCAAGATGTTGCTACTATTTACTTAGCCCCTGACATGGATAAAGAGTCTGAATCATGTTTATTGCTTATCCATGAAACCAACCTGCATCCAAGAAATAATGCACCACCACTATTAATCTTCCAATCATCTACACAACCAACACAATCTACATCAGTGTAAGAATTTAAAGTAAAATCAATATCCTTAGGATACCAGAAGCCATAATCTAGAGTCCCTTTTAGATATTTGAATATCCTTTTCATAACTGTAACATGTGTTTCTTTTGGTTCTTCTTGAAATTTGGCAACCAAACATACTACATGCATGATATCCAGTCTAGTAGCAGTAAGATATAGCATTCCACCAATCATAGATCTATACTTGCTCTGATCAAATTTAGGAGATTCATCATCATTACTTAGTTTGCATCTGGTCACCATAGGGGTACATACCAATTTGGAGTCATCCATTATAAAAATTTTCAGTAATTCTTTAACATAATTTGATTGTGAAATGAATATTCCCTTATCAATTTGATTCACTTGAAGTCCAAGGAAGAAATTCAACTCAGCAATCATAGACATTTCAAACTCTTTTTGCATATCCTCTAAAAAATTCTTGCACATACCCTCATTTCCTCCAAAGATAATATCATCAACATACACTACTATCAATATTTTTTTCTTTCAATCTTGAAATAAAGATTATTGTCTATGGAGCCTTTGCTAAACCTTTTCTGAGTCAAATACTTGTCCAACCTTGGATACCATTCTCTAGGAGCTTGTTTAAGTCCATATAGTTCCTTTTTCAACTTACAAACCATGTTCGATTGATTTGATAACTAAAATGCCTCTGGTTGTTCCATGTATACCTATTCTTCCAATTATCCATTCAGGAATGTAGACTTAACATCCTTCTAGTGTACTTTGAAGTCTTTGTGAGAAAAAAATGCCAAAAACATCCAAATAGCCTCCATTCTTTCCAATGGGGTAAATGTCTCCTCAAAGTCTATTCCTTCAACCTGTGAATAACCTTTGCACAAAAGACTTACATTGTTTCTTACTACATCACCATTTTCATTCAACTTATTCTTGAATACCAATTTTGTACTAGTTATATTCTTGTTTACCAATATAGGAATCAATTCCCATGTCTAATTTTTCTCTATCTATTGTAATTCCTCTTTCATAGCTCTAACCCAATTTTCATCTTTGCATGCTTCACACACTATTTTAGGTTCTATCTTGGAGATCAGACACAAATTTACCTTAGCTTCTACCACTTTGATTCTTGTTGTTACACCTTTTCCTTTGTCTCCAATTATTTGTTCTTCCAGATGATTTTTGTGTACATATTTTGGAGTCTTAGGATTAGGTTCTGAATCATCTTCTTCTTCAATCTATTCTTCTTCTTCCTTATCCTTCTCTTGTTCTTGTATGCAAACAGGTTCATCTGGTGCATTTTCACTTATTTCAACTGGACTGTGCATATTTTCATCAACCTTCACATTTGCACTTTCAACAATATTTCTCAATCTCTTATTATACCATCTATATGCTTTGATTTTGATTGCATATAAGAGAAATACCTTCATCACATCTTGCATCAAACTTTCCTAGATCTCATCATCTCTTTTGATATAACATTTTCTTTCAAACACCTTAAAGTACTTAACAGTAGGAATTTTTCCATAGCATAGTTCATAAGGAGTCTTTGTGTTGTTTCCTTTGATCTAAACTTTGTTAAGAATATAGACATCAATGTGATTTTATTCTCTCCAGTATACCTCAAGAAAATTTTCCTCACTCATCATAGTCCTTGTAGCTTCTTGAACTGTCTAGTTCTTCCTCTCAACAAATCCATTCTACTAAGGAGTTCTAGGAGTAGAAAGATTCCTCTTTATACCATGCTCTTCACAAAACATATTAAACTCATTGGAGGTGAATTCTGCACCTCTGTCAAACCTTAAACATTTTATTTTCAAATTCACTTAATTCTATACCATAGCCTTGAATAACTTGAATCTATCTAGAGCTTTGGCTTTCTCCCTGAGAAAAGTAACCCATTCCATTCTAGAATAATCAATGATGAAAAGCATCAAACACATGTCACCATTAAGAATTCTTGTTGTAGGACCACAAAGTTATGTATGAATCAATTCTAATATTCTTGTAGTTGATTGTTCTTTTCCTTTAAATTTGCAACTTGTTTATTTTCCTAATTGACAACTTTTGCAAACAACATAGGTAGGCTTTATGATTTTTGGCATATCCCTGAAAACTTCTCTTGAACTAATCCTGATTAGGTTGTCAAAGTTTACATGTCCCGTCCTCTGATTCCATAGCTAGCTTTCATTAACTTGAGACACAAAACACTGACCAACACCTTTAAGTTGATAAATGTTTCCATATGTTCTTCTTCCTATAGCTACCACAATTTCAAACCCTTTTCTGATCTCACAAGTATTATCTTGAAACACAAGCTTAAACCCTTTGCTACACATTTTTCCAACACTCTAGAGATTATGCCTATAGACCTTAACATAATAGACATCATTAGTATTTCATTTTCCATCAAAACTAATTGTTCCTTTTCCAACAATATTTGCACCAAAATAATCTCCAAACATGACTAATCCTCCATCATACTTTTCAAGTTTAGTGAACTTACTTTTGTCTCCGGTCATATGATTTGAGCAGCCACTATCAATTACCCAATAGTCCTTGTCTTATCTAGCATGAAAGGTAGAAACCAAAGTACCTTCCATCTTTTTCTTCTTATTTTTTGGACCACATTCCCTTGCACATCTTCCATGGTTAGTAGACACTAATTTATTCTCCAAGGCTAGAAACATGCATTCATCTTTATCACCCTCAATATCATATTCATCATCAAAAATTCCAACATCTTCTCTAACATAATATAATTTCTTTAACTTTGTGTCTTTATTATCTTTTCTCTTCTTGTGTATGGTTCTATTTGGACATCTTGAAGCATAGTGACCAATATTTCCACAACTGAAACATTTAAAAGGTAACATGCCTTTGTACTTACTGGTACCTTTCTTTAGTTTCCTTGTAAAATTTGCTTCCAACTCTTTTGAACCTTCACTTTCTAGATCATCTTCTAAATTTATGGCTTTGAAGGCTATTTTTGTCTTCTCCTTTTATTTTCCAAATTTCCTCATTTCAAATGCGGTCAAGGTACCAAATAATTGCTCTTTAGTGAGTTTATTTGGATCATAAACTTCTTCAATGGTTGAGACCTTGTCATTGTAGCTCTTTGGTAGGGTGATAAGAATCTTCTCCATTACATCTTCATCTATCAGAGTACCACCTTGATTTTTGACTTCATTTACTACAATGTCAACCCTCTGAAAGTAGCTTGCAATGTCCTCACCTTCTTCCATTTTCAAGTTCTCATATATGCACTTAGTTGTTAACTTCTTTGATAATTTGACTATCATTTCCTTCATAGATATATTTCAACCTTTCCCAAACTACATTAGTAGTGCCTAATGAAATCAATTTTGTTAGATTAGTCTTAGATAAAGCACTATATATTGCATACCTTGCTTTTTCATCTCCTTCATAGGAAGAAATCTCATCTACATAAGAAGGGCCACTTGTTGGCTAAACATATTTTGTCTCAACAACTTTCCAAGTCTTGTAACCAAGAGAGATCAGGTAACCTCTCATCTACACTTTCCAGAAATATACTTAGATCCATCAAACACAGGGATTGTCAATTCATGCACCATCGGATCTACCTCAAGCAGTTAAGCTCTTCTTCAAGGAACCAAAGCTATGATACCAATTGTTGAAATGCACAAGACAATTGAGAGGGGGGTGAATCAATTGTATCTAATCACATTCACCACAAATCTTAACCAATTCCACATTCACTTTAATCTATTATTAATTATAGGCATGAAGTGTAGATAACAAAATGAAAACATGAGAGACACTAGATTTACGTGGAAAATCCTATAAGGGAAAAACCATAGTGAGGATTAAATCACAATATAAGAGCAATTGCAAAATCATTTACAAGAGGCTCATTGCCCAAGATAGGAATCACAATCCAGATGGGAGGCTCACTACCTATAGGTACAAAAATATATGAAGAAAGTTACATAGAGAAAATTATCTCAATGCAATAGAATATCCACCACAACAACTTGTACACAACCACATCCTTGATTAGAGAATTGCATACACCATCAGCTCATTGCTTTCAAGAGTCTAATGTTGCAATTATAGATGTGTTTTATGGTGTTGAAATTAATGTTGTCATTGATGTCAACACATTTCAGAGTGATTGCAGATGGTATATGTATAGTTGATATATTGTAGAAGTGTTGAGAGTACATGGAGCTATGTTTATGTAGTTGCAGTTGTGTTGATGCCAAGTGCTTTTGAGAAAATTAATAAATAATGAAGACTGTGTAGTGTGTGTTCTGAGTGTGCTATGGTAATGTGCTATGCATTTATTCTGTGTTGATCCTATGCCTGTGCAAATCTGTGGTATTGTTTATGAGCTTCAATGGATAATATATCTTAATTTTTAGCTTCTGGATTGATGGAGAGTGAAAGATGTGTGAATTGGTTTGGCATAACTATTTGTCTATGGACTAGTAGAGATGTCTCTGCTCTATAGTCCTCTAGTGTTTTTTTTTCCAGATCTTGTGGATCTAAAAGAAGGTTAATATTGATGTTTTGTGTGTTATGGAAAACATGCTTGTGGTTTGGTTCTCTAGAAGCCTTTTTCTAGAGCTACGATGTGTTTCTGCTCAGTTTGGTTGGATTGTTGAAGATTGTTGCAATTGCTATAGATGTACTTGAAGGTTTCTAAGTGATGTTCAAGTATCTAGTGAATCATGTTGGGTGATATGTGTGTGATCATCTTGTTGTGGATGTGTGTACTTCAAAGTTCATTGGTGTTTTCATTAGGTTTGGCTGACCTGGTGTTTACACATTACATGGATATTTGCATTGATTTAAGGAAGCATGTGATTGATCCAATATGTTTTTTGGGTCTTAATTAAATATTTAATTGGTCCTCTCTCATTCTTATCCACCACAGGAATGTTGAGTAGTCGACCAAATTTGAATTTGTAAAAGAAAGGATAAGTAGCCAACCTTGGAAAAAGTTTCTAGGGTTGAAGATGGTATAAATGCAATTCATTATGTGAATTGTAAGGAGAAGAGTGATGTGTGTGAACAAGTGTGAAAATTATATTGTGTAAGAGTGAATCAAGGCAACAGTACTTTGATGTGTTATATTCCTGAAAGCAGTGAGCTGATGGTGTCTACAATCCCTTGATCAAGTTGTGAATGTGTGGAACCTATTGTGGTGGATCTTTATTTATCTTTTCTTTGTCTATAGGCAGTGAGCCTCCTTCTGGACAGTGAGTCCTATTTGTAAGTAGTGAGCCTTTGTATCTAGATAGTGAGTCCTTTGTAGGCACTGAGCCCTCTAGCAGTGAGCCTTTGTATCTGATATTTCATTAATACTATATTGTGAGTTAATCTCACTATGGTTTTTCCCTCATTGGGTTTTCCACATAAATCTTGGGTCTCTACTGTTTGCTTTCTATTATTTGTATTTCATGTTTATACTTAATAAAAAATTAAGTTAAAGTGGAATTGATTAAGGTTTGAAGTAAAGTAATTTGGTACAATTGATTCACCCCCCCTCTCAGTTGTCTTGTGTATTTCAACATCTAACACATTGAATTTCTCACTACCTCAGTTCAATTTCGCACAATCTCTCGCATCTATCTTACTTCTCACACTTGTAGTGTATAATCCTTAACATATTTCCTTTTTTTTATCCCATCTTCAATCTTAGAAACTTTCTCCACTTGGTTGGCTACACACTCTTCATTTTACAAATTCAAATTAGGTCAGCAACTCAACATTCCCACGATGGATGAGAATGAGATCGAACCAAACCAATACTTAATCAGGACCCAAAAAAAAATATTGGATCAATCGCATGCTTCCTTAATTTATACTTATCCTTCGCATGATGTGTAAACACCAGGTCAGCCAAACCTAATGAGAACACTAATAAACTTTGAATTACACGTATCCGCAACAAGAAGATAACATGCAGACCACATAACACACTTCACCATACACTGGAACACATCTTAGATACCTTCAAATTCATCTACAACTACTGCAACAACCTTCATATAAAGAAAACTTTCCATTAGTCCATCTAAACTATATAGACACACATAGTAACTCTGAAACTAGTCTTATGAAGCACCAAACCATGAACATAGATAACACCATTACAAGCCTTCTTCTAGATCTAAAAGACCTAAAACAAACTAGAAGAGGACTACAGAGAAGATACATTTCTCCCTATCCATAGACAAACAACTCTACTAGAACAGTTCACAAACTAGTGAACTCAACTTTCACTCTTCATCAAACCAAAAGCTATAATCCAAGATATATCACCTAAGGATGACCTTAAACAACACTAAAGATCTGCACAAGCATAAGATCAACATGGAATAAATGCAGAGCACATACTAGAGTACATTCTGAACACACACACAACTCTATCTTAGCTATTTATTAATTTTCTCAAAAGAACTTGGTAACTCATCATATCAACAGACTTGAAACACCATAAAGATAGCTCCATGTACTCACAACATCTCTATAGTATCTCAACTATATATGCACCACTTGTATCCACTTGTTTACTTTTACTACAATAACCTATGTGTGATGTTTATAAAGTGGAGTAAAAATTTATAAAGTAAATACACACACACATGAATGAAACTTATATAAAAAGAATTGAAATAACAAACTAAACTGCTATGACTATCCTTTCAAATTGTCTCATTTCTCTCTAATCTTAAGGATCTCTAAATTCATGCTCTTAGATTTGTATGTTGCACATGAATTCAAAAGATGGAAACCTAAGAAATGAGAATATTTTTTGAAATACAAAGCTACATGCCTATATTCACATATTTTTGGTATTTTACAAAATGAAGCAGATATGGGAGAGCGGGAAAGAGGATTTGAATTTTCCCCTAGTTAGCAATGGGTGTCTGGTTTAAAGGCAGTTGGTCTTTTGCTTGGGGGAGGGTCTTCTGTAGATTTGGTAGGGGAGTTGGAAGGTGAGGAGCATGGGGGAGCTATTTCTGAGGATTGGAGTCAGGGGAAGTGGGGGGACCCAGGAGATAGGTAGGACTTGAAAGGTAAGTGTTTTTCTAGCCCTATTCCAAATGGTGGCGATGGTGGGACCGGGGCCTTTGGAAACCTTGAAGTGGAGAAGGAGGTGGAGGACAAGGCTCAGGTGGACTCAAAAAGAAGATGGTCTTTGCTATTTGGCACCAAGCCTATTGGTAAGTCCTCCTTCCCTTCGGTCAGTAATATTTTGGTCCCAACGAGTGGGACATTTTTTATTCTAGTCCCTGACTTAGTTATAGACCAATTTTTTTCTTTAATGGCTTCATCATTGGTGGGAAAATTTATGGGTCTGAGGCCAAAAATTGAAGTGGTTAGGGACTTTGTGAGAAAGAAGTGGAGAGCTAAAGGCCAAATTGAGGTTGCAACCTTGCCCAAAGGTTTTTTCTCTTTTTATTTCTCTTGTGAAGAGGATAAGACTGCACTGTTGTGTGGTGGCCCCTAGATCATATAAAAGTCATCTTTGGTTATTAAGAAGTGGTCTCCAAAAATGGACTTCTCGAAGTCTTCCTTTGAAGCTATTCCGGTGTGGGTTCAATTTCTAGGCCTTCCCATGGAGTTCTGGAATGAGGATGCTTTTAAGGGAATAACTAACTCTTTTGGGGAACTTCTATCCATAGATGCCATGATGTTGGCAAGGAGAAGGTTGGTCTATGCTAGGATTTGTGTGGGTATCATGTAGTCTACTGATTCACCATCTTCTAAAGAGATAGTTTGTAAGCTAGGGAAGTGGGTTCAAGCAATAGAGTTTGAAACTCTCCCCTTTGTGTGTTTTAACTACAAAAAAGTAGGGCATTGGGCTAGGAAGTTCCCAAATAGTGTCTCTAAACCTAAATCCAAGTCAAGTAGTAAGGAGACCAAAATCTAGAAGGCGAAAGTTACGAAAAATCCCCTAGAGATAGAGAACAAGGAAGAGTTGAATATATTAGAGGTGGGACAGGATAATAATAATTAGGATAAGAACTCCCATTTCGAGGATAGAAGTGATGGAGTCCCTAGTACTAGAAATGCTAAGGAAAAGGTCACCTATGATCAGAATAAGGAACCTAAGGATTTGGGTAACAAAGGGCTCTAGGATAAGGAGGAAAAGGAAGAGGTTGAGAGAATAGGAAAGTTGGATGATAGCTTGAAGGTAGAAATGAAGCTCCCAGGTAGTTTACCTGGAAACTTGGAGATCTCTTTCAACGGAAAAGAGGTGGGAAGCAGAGTAAGTGATGATAAAGTCTTTGTGGCAATGGAGGAGAAGAATAATTCTTCATCACTTAAGGACAGTTCTCATTGTTCCCCAACAATAGTGAAGGATACTTTTGGGAGTTTGGAGGAAACCAACAAGATAGGGAATGAACCAGGGTTTTCCATGATTATCAATGAAGCTGTGTGAGATGATTTTATGGATGGGTAGGAATTTATGGGTCTTGCGGACCCGCACCTTGAGGAGGATAGCTCATTCACAAAGGTTGAGAAGAAGAAAAACAAAAAAGGGGGTAACACTTTGGGGGTTTCCACAAGAAACAAATCGAAAGCGGACTGTGGAACCCAGAGAGGCTCAGGTAGAAAATCAACAAGATGGCATAGGGAGTATAAATGCATCCAAAAAATTGCACATGGGGTCCAAAGAACCATCTTGGAGATCTACCAGACCAATACCCCATCAATAAAATGAAGTTTATGTCTTGGAATATTAGGGGGCTAAACAACTCCCATAAATAAGAAAATTTTCATAATTTTGCTAGGGATCATAAGCCTGATATTCTTATCATTCAAGAAACCAAAATTCCTAAGGAAAGGGTGGAGAAAATGAAAATCTTTAGGAATAATGGTGTTCAGGGTAGGAGCTTGGAGGGTGCCTCCGGAGGGTTTGTGACTTTTTGGATTCAAAATCATATCCAAGGTACCCCACTTTGGGATGATGCCAACCATGTGGCTACCAAATTTAGGCACATTAGGGATGTTTTTTTTTGGATATTGTCTAATATTTATGCTCCCAATAATAGGACCGTGAGAAGGAATTTTTAGAAAAGACTTGAAGCCTTTAGGCTTAGCTTTCCTGATGAGAACTTGATTATTATAGGAGACTTCAATACTCCATTGCTTGAGTCTGAAAATTTTGGTGGGTCTCAGATTCAGATGGATAGTAAATTGGATTTGATGGAATTTATCAACTCTCAATGTTTACATGATTTGGATCTTAAGGGAGCTATGTTCACTTGGACAAATAGGAGGGTTGGTTCTGATTTTATCCAAGTATGGCTTGACAGGGCACTTATTTTAGATAATTGGTTGAAGGCTTACTTTTGTTCTTTAACCGCCCTCTCAAGGATTGGTTTGAATGATTATCCTATCAACTTTGTGGTTGATTATGTCTTAGGTAAGAGAAATTTTCCCTTTACATTTGAAAATGTGGTTGTCTCACCCCCATTTTTCCAACTGCATCTTTGATTGGTGGAACATAAAGGTTAGTGGCATTGCTATGTTTCATGTGGCCAAGAAATTGAGTGAGGTTAAAATGAATGCTAGGCATTGGAATAGAGAAGTATTTGGTGATATTTTTTCTTCTAAGTTGGCTATCTAGATGGAGCTTAAGGAAATTCAAGATAGGATTCAAAAAGATGGTTATGAGGAGATCTTCTTCCCAAAGAGAATGAAATCCTTAATAAGTATCATGCCATTATCTCTAAGGAAGAATAATTCTGGAAATAAAGATCGAGGTCGGTTTGGCTATCCTCTAGGGATAAAAATACTAGATTCTTCCATGTGACTACTATGAAGCGCATGGCATCTAATCGTATAACTCACATAATGAAGAATGGTATAAGAATTGATAAGGAGGATGAGATAAGGAGTGAAGCTATTCCATTTTTTGAGAACCTGTTATCTAGTGATGGTAGGCTAGATGTGAATGCTCAATAGGACCTCATTGAAGTCATTCCTAATATTTTGAATAAAGATCATAACAAAGATTTGACTGCCATCCCTTCTATGGATGAAGTCAGAAAGGTTGTGTTCTTGTTTGAGGGTAATAAAGCCCCTTGGCCTGATGGCTTCCCTATGTTCTTCTTCCAAGTATTTTGGGAGATTGTGGCTAAGGATGTTATGAATGCTATAAAATAATTCTTTGGATCTAGAAGATTGTTAAAGGAGCTTAATTCCACTTTTATTGTTCTTATTCCTAAGCTCTCGGGTGCAGATAATTTTGAGTGTTTCTATCCAATTAGCCTATGCAATTCTATTTATAAAATCATATCTAAAGTGGTTATTACTAGGCTATTGGGTGTCCTCTCAATGCTCATATCCCCTTAGCAAAATGGGTTCATCCCTAGAAGAAAAACTTTGGATTCCATAATTACTATTCATGAGAACATCCACTCTCTTGAGGTGTCCAAGAATCAAGTTTTCCTTCTCAATCTTGAAATGTCAAAGGCCTATGATAGAGTGGATTGGGATTTTTTGCTGAAGATTTTAAGAGCTTTTGGGTTTTCTAAAAGATTTGTATAGTTGATTAAGGAAATGATCACTACTACCAGCACTATTGTTATTGTTAATGGATCTCCTTCCCGTTTTTTTAATGTTACTAGAGGGGTGAGACAGGGATACCCTATTTCGCCTATTCTCTTTACCATTTTGGTGGAAAGTCTGGGTAGGTTGTTGCTCAGAAAGGTTGATGACGGTTGCTTGAAAGGGTTAAGACCTTCTTTTGCTAACATTGTGTGCTCTCATCAACAATTTGTTGATGAAACCATTCTCATGGGAAGTGCCACTGTTGGAGTAGCCAGAGTCCTAAAGAACTACCTTCTGTTGTATGAAGTTGCTTATGGCTAGAAAATCAATAGGGATAAAAGCTCCATTTTCTTCTTTAATACCCCTAAATGGAGGCAAAGGAAGATTGTTGAGATTCTCGGTTGTGCTATCAACTCTCTTCCTTCTACTTACCTAGGTCTTCCTTTGGGTTCTAAACCTCCTAATTCTTTTTGGACTTCTCTTGTTGACCGGTTCAACTGCAAGTTGTTTAGATAGAAAGGTGCCCTCCTTAGTCAGGCTGGAAAAGTGTTGTTGCTCAAATCTTCTTTGCAGAATTTACTGGTGTATGTTTTAAGCCTGTTCAAGATTCCTTCTAAATATGTTGAAATCATTGAAAGGATGCGAAAATTATTTCTTTGGTTGGGAGTTGAAGAAAAGAAGTTTGTCCCTTTGGTTGCTTGGGAGAGTGTGTGCAAGCCCAAGAAGTATGGGGGTCTGTGTCTATGAAGTTTGAGAGTGTTTAACAAATCCCTTTTGGATAAGCAGGTATAGCAGACTTTCCTTGAAGTTTGTGAGTGGAACTCTATTTGGCACATAAAAAATTTACGGAGTGTTTCTTCTATTAAAGAATTCCTATGTTCTCCCACCCTCCCTCATAGTTCCTCTCTGTGGAATAATGTTATTAAGGCTAGGGATCTTGTTGGGAAGGGAGCGATGTGGAAGCTTGGAGACGGTAAAAATATTTTGTTCTAGGAAGACAAGTGGGTGGGGAATGAACCTTTTTGTGACTTATCAGCTTTTAGGAACCACATGGAGGAGTGTAAAGCCAGATTTGCTAGTTTAGTTGGGGACTACCAGAGGACGGACCAGTGGGTTTGTGTTTTATTAATTAGTCTAGAACTTTCACCCTTGCAGGTGATTCTTAATTATGTTGTGCTGAATCTGACGGGCCAGGGGGATCATCTGATTTGGAAATGATCTCCCTCGAGGATTTTTTCTGTCTCTTCGACCATTTCTTCTTGCTAATATCTTTCTTCCCCTCCTATTTGGGTGAAGGCCTAGGTGCATAACCTTACTCCCAAAATCAATATCTTTTTGTGGATTATGCTCCAGAATAAAATCTTAACTAATGATAATTTTTGTAAGCATGGTTTTTCCTTTCCTAATAGATGCTATCTTTGTTGTGTGGATGTTGAAAGTGCTCCACATTTGTTTCTTCACTGTCCCTTTGTTTATAACATCTGGTGTAGGATATTACAGATGTGGAATCTTAACTGGGTTTTTCCTAGATCCATTTGGGATTTCTACTATTAGTGGAAGATACCTTCAAAAAATCAAGTGTTGGATCTGCTTTGGAAATATATTTTCCCAGACATTGCGTGGGGAATCTGGAAGGAGCGCAATAACAATTTTTTTAGGGAATCTACCCTCTCAGAGGAGGTGGTCTTTGAGAAAATTATCAGAGCACTGAGAGATAGTTTCAAATTGTTAAACTATAATGTGAAGGTTAAAGGGAAGAACAAATGTCAAGACTACGATCTCAGAGTGGTTGAGGCTTGGATGATTAAGGTTGACATGTATCATGTTCCTAAACTGATGAAGGGGCCTAGGGAAGGAATCTACTGGAGACTCCCTCCCCCTGGATGGTTTAAAATCAACTTTGACAGGGTGGCCAAGGGTAATCTTGGTCCTGCTGGGTGTGGGGGAGTGATCAAGGATGACAATGGAAATTTTATTTCAGAAGTGGCACTCCCCTTGGGCACCTAGACCAACCACCTTGCTGAAAGCCGTAGGAATTTAACAAGTCCTTAATCTTGCTAGGCAGTTGGAGTTAAAAAATGTGTGGGTCGCAGGGGATTCTAATAATATAATCCAATGTATTAAGGGGTCTCAAAAACCATCCTAGACTATTGAGAATTGGATTAATTTATCCAAGGAAATTATTAATTCCTTTAATAACCATTTTTTCACCCATGTCTATAGGGAGATCAATACGGTGGCAGATTACTTCACAAATATGAGGGTTAAGGCTAATAATAAAGTGACGTGGCAGAGGAGTGATGGCTTAGAGGCTGACATCAAGGCCTTAATTTTGTATGATCAAACCCATGGGAAGGTTCAATTTCCCCCTCCAAATAATGATTAAGGTGAAGGTGGTTTTTTCTAAGAAATCTTGGAACTTTTGTTTCATCATTTTTCATCAAGGGATGGAGTACCACGAAATTAATTGCCAAATTAATCTTTGGTATTTTGCATGCTTTCTAGGAATTTTTGCACTTAGGAGTATTGGTATTCTGGAGTCTTCAAAGAAAAGTTGCATTGTACATAGAATGGGTGGTGACTGTTGTAGGTTGGAACCGGCCGAGTGAAAAGAGTTGAAGACCAATGAAAAATTGTGGAGGGTGTTGGAGAAGGGTGGTATTATGATCTATATGGAGAAGCTCCATGCCAGAAATCAGGAGGTTACTAGGGCTTTTGCAAAGGATTGGAACAATGGTAGGATTAGACTCTTCGGGAAGAAAGTGACAATCGATAAACAATTAATCTCTGATGTTACTGGGATGCTTATGGATGGTCTCAAGTTCTATAGAGATATGAATCTCTTCGACCAGCTGGTTAAGAATTTACCTCATACTCACAAGGAAAGGGAGGATTTGCTGAGAGCTACCAAGAGCAGCTATGATGCCACTAAACTTAAGTTGTTGTGGAAGGAGGTGTTGAGGGTTATTATGGAATATATCTCTTTGGATGAGAGATACACAAGAGTTTTTGGGTATCACTTTGTGCTCCTGAATCATTTTAGGCACCAGGTCAAGGTTTCCCTTCCTTTTTATCTCTCAACTTCTTTAAATTTGAATCTTTAGGACCATGTGTCTAATATGGTGAGATATCCCATTATCCATGAGGTTTTACTCATTCTCATCTTTGAACACTTTAAAGCAATGTCAGCCATTTCCCATCAAATCCCTTCTCCACATTTTGATAAGGAGGAGTTGGGTGATAGTTATACGGATAATGATGAATGGGATACTGAAATGGAGGATGACGAATAGCATCCTATGGAAGCTAAGAAGAAGGGTAAATCCAAAAGCAAGCCTAAAGCCTATGCCCTCCCTAAACCTAATACAATGATTCCAATTGGTAGGGAAAAAATTATTTACCCTGGGTTTGATGCTACCAAACTGAAACTGAAAGGTACACCTAGTGTTTCTCATTAGGGGAAGGGTAAAAGAAATGTTGGGGAGGATCCCTCCTATCAAATTGACCAAGAGGGATCTCAGCACACTAATTCATCTAAGAATTCTAGCTACCTAGCCATGAATAGGGAGGACAAGACCCAGTTCCCTAGTGACCTAAAGGAAGATGATCACTACTTCAAAGATGAGCATGAGCATCCTACTGATATCCTTGCAATAGCCTGCAATGGTTCGGTTGATTTTTTTTATCTGTTTAGGTGGGCCTTCTTTGAGATGAAGGAGATTAATCTTAATCAAATGGCTTATTTTTGGGAAATTATGCCTCAAATTTTTGTATCCCTTTTAGACTTGGGCGATTTCTCCATGTTTTTGGCCTTTACCGCTGCACCGCTACAAGCTTACTTTGGTGGCATGATTGAGTAGTTTACCACTTTACCATGGGCCACCTTGCTTGGTCTGGTGGTTGGATGATGTCATTGCCTTACCGTGGTGGTCTCTTCCCTCCTTGGCGGTGGCATAGTGAAGGCTCAATGGTCCACGTGGTTGTTACCTCCTTATCACAGGGGTCGCTCGAAGGTGGCTTGGTAGCACAGTTGGTGGTGCACTAGCGGAGTGTTGTCCTACCTCCTAACTGTGGAGGTTTCTCATTGATGGCATGGTGGCATGGTGAGTGGTGTGGTGGTGGAGCGATGCCTTGCCTCCTTACCATGGGGTCTCTGTTTGGTGGTGGAGGTAGTGCGATGAGTGGCAAGGGAGTGGTCGCTGGCGGATGAAGGGCAGCGAATAAGTTTGGTGGTTACCACCTTATCATGGGCAGTGAGAAGTCTCACCATGGTGGCCATAGTAAGACCATTGGTGGTCTACCAGGGTGGTCAATGCCCTACTATAATGTGGCTTGGCGGCCTCCATGATAGCATGGGTGTGAACACTGGTGGTCTGCGTGGTGGTGATCACCCTACCGCGGGGTGGCTTGGTAGCCTCTATAGTAGCACGATTGACTACAGCGGTGATTCCAGGTGGTTACTTTCTTACAACGACTGGCATGTTAGAGCTCAGAGGTAGCACAAGAAAGGCTGAGAGTGGGTCGAGTGGGCTCACCACCATACCACGATGGATGAATGGATTTAGAGTAGTAGTGCGAGGGAAGCCAATATGAGCTCAGAGCTCGGTCGATTGGTTTTGACCAAGCTTGACTCAAATTCAAAGCAACAAAGGAATGGGAAAGTGACGTGTGGCAAGATCTTTAAGATCTGATTGGCCGAAAGATTACTTTATGATTGTGATAGGTTGCATTATTTGAATGGAGGTTGATGAACATGTATTTGCAACTGATTTAATGTTGCGTGGCTCGATGAATTTGTAGAAAGATGGTGCACGTTATCAAAGAATGATGGAAGCTTGCAGGTAGGATAATTGAATATCCTGATGACTGTTGATTGTTGGAATGGGTAGAATAGGTAGGCACATGGTTAGATATTATAAAGTAATCTCGTGTGCAAGATCAAAGATGATGAGAAAAAGAGAGAGAGAGGCTGAGAGTGTTTGAGCGGTTTTGCATATTGCAGAATAATCGTGAACACTTAGACTCTCAGATCAGAAAAGATGCAAACCTCAGATGCCTAGTGGTTGGGTTGGCAGTGAGGCTGGCTGAGATAGTCAATTGAGGAGCTCAAGGGAATCTACATAGTATGTCATTTGAAGACATTATAACTATGTGAAGATTATGTATTTTGTGTTGCCTATATTTCTCTAGATGGGAAAGATGTAATCTTCTGAAGAGCATAGCTTTGAGATTGTATTGTAACTATTTGTTGCTGAATAATACAATTTGAGCTGAGTGTTTTGGAGGGTGGGATTTTTTAACTGAAAAGGTTTTCCCCACGTAAATCTGTGTGTCTGCATGTTTGTCTTTCATGGTTGTCTGATTCTACTTCTTGAATCTATGGTTGTGTTGAATCTGTCTTTGTTAAGCATTTACTTTTCTCAGAAAGATCAATGGGGGATCCACTATCCCTGTTTCCACTTTATGGCATAGTTTGTGTCTTTTATGTGATTTTAAGAAATTAAAATCACTTAGGCATTGTTGTCTTAGATGTTTGTTCTATGATGGAAAAACCTCTGTATCCCCAACACTTATAACAATAGGTTGGAAAAGGTGGAGGTGGCTGATAATACAAGGAAGGATAAAGATAGAGCTAAGGACCTATGGATGGAAGATGAAAAGAAGTATATGGTTGAGTGTCTGAAGAAAATATTGGAGGATTTGGAGTAGTTCAAGAACAATCACAATGGAAAGCTTTCTGATATAGAGGGGAGGCTAAATAATGTCAGAGAGTCAATTGAGGAGGTATTGGAAATGAGCCATAAAATCCTTAAATCCACTTCTAGTACCATGAATATGATGGTCGTGAATCTGGAAAGGGCTCATCAGGTTAAACCTATGGTGGATGTGGAGGAAGATAAAGATCAAAGCCATTTTGAAGGGGTTGGGAAAAGCAAACATACCAGAGCAATCTGGAAAAGGAAGTTGGACAAGACCCCTGTGGACATTCTGGAGATGAAGAAAGTAGTGTTGATGGTTAAAATGACACAAACAACATTAAAACATAATATTTCTACTCTATTTCTCTTGAAAGAGAAAGACAACATGTAGTGGCCTAACTCCCAAGGTCCTGGTAGTTGGTTCTCAACTATCTGGTGTCACTCAATTGGTTCATGCAACTATAATATTCAAGGGGCTTGTGCTGGTAACAAAGGATTCAAGCTATGACTCTCTTTATCAAAATAGTTCCTGTAAATCAATGGGTTTTAAATAAAAGAAAAAGATAGATCAAAGGGGTAGATCAGCAAGTATGAATTAAATTTATCTAATATCCAGACATATACTTCTAACAATGAATGTTTTCTCAACCGATCACAAAAACCATAGCATGACACAATCCACAGTATAACTGTACCATCGTATACATCTTAGGTGCTTAATTCAATTCCACTATTCGCATATCACAAGTATTTCCAAGATTTCAAAACAACACACATTCATTCATCATCAAAACTATAGATCAACAGACTTCAACAACTTTGATTCAATGACAATTTAACAAGATAATCTTTAAACCCGGTTTCTTCTAATGACTTTCACCACATAAGAAACTATCATGCTTCAACACAATCACTGGCATTCAGGTGGATTATAACTCATTAACCTTATCAAACAACAAAATTCAATGTAAACTCCATATTTCATAAACCTGCAATTCTATTAACCGTCAAAAGATCTAATACAATATATCTCTGCAAAACTCTCTAAAATTCTATCTCCTAGCACTAGGTAAGCCAATCCAATTCTCAATTAGCCGACCCTTACAATGTGATACCCATATGGTATTTATAGATATACAAAAGAAGTTCGAACTTCACTTCTATCTTAGGCTTTCCACCTTTTTAGGAACAATCAACTTTCATGGAAACTCAGATCAACTTTGATCTTGAGTTCTTACATTATGCATTCAGTTTGATCTAACAATAGAAGATAGAAATAGAAGAAAAGAAGTCATGCACCCTTAAGACTGTCAGTGTTGCATGCATGCAACATGCAAGGAAGAAGAACATCACGCATGCAAGATTTTATGCATGTGAAGCTGGATCCGCTATGAACTCATCATAACTGGTGAAGACTTGTTGTAGCATATCCATATCTGGCCCATCAATCTAGTCATCTTCAAATTTGATGCAATCCAACTCAACTATAGCAAACTCTTTCATACTTTTTACCTTGATCAACTCTCTCCCTACAACTTTTATTTCTTCTTTGACTTCTACAAGCCGATCTATCACTAAGTCTCCTCCATCATCTTTCTCTTGCATGAAAACCTCTAATTAGACCTTTAGATAAATCATCATAAAACATGCTTTTAAAACATACGTATTACACATACATCAGAGTCAGAACCAGACAAAAGCACAAAAGAATCTCTTTTACAAAACTGGCAGACTCGGAGCAAAAACCAATTTAGGAACTTCACCTAATAAAAAATGGGCTCAGAGTCGGAATCTGAGAGGTTATCGGAATTGGGATCAGAACAAAAATCGGATTTGGTTTTCTTTGAATTCTACTTTTCATATCCTATTTCCATTCCACCTCCACCTCTGATTTGGTCATTGTTACTTTGAAGAAAAGACTTCCCACTATATGCGGAGCCGGCCACAAGATTAAAATGGAATTGATAACCTTCACAAATAAAATTCTTAAGTTCAAGATCAGTTTCGATCCCGCCTCTGCCTATGCTAATCATGACATCATCAAATTCATTCATTTTCAACATAACTTCATGATTAAAACCTAGGTCGCTATAAAATGGCAAAGGAGCTTAAAAACTCCACCCTCATATGACCGTGGGGAGCAATTGTATTTTAGAACCATTTATTTAAATCTTATTTAAAGTAATTATAGAGACCAATGAAACCCTAATCTAACAAACCTAATAAAACTAGGGCATGGGTTTAAAACCCTACCATTCTACCAAACGATGAAACCCTAATCAATCAATAAGTCTAATCTACCCTAACTCACTGTAAAATCTCTAATCTACCTCACTGTAAATTCTTAATCTAACTCATGCCATTAAAAACCTTTAATCTAATCTAATCTACTACAAATCAAAAACAACACGACACAATCATGATTAAGACATGAAAGCGACAATGCCCTAAAATAGAAAGAAACGACACAATAAAACAAGACAAAAAAGATTAAAGCAAAACAAACAAGCCAAAACAAGAACCTACTCATTCAATCACATCGATGATCATAAAATTGCTTTAAAACACAATGATTGAACACGCGAGCAAATACAAATTAAAACACAACAAAGATAAAAGACCTACCTCAAACAAAAACAAAGCCAAACCAACTTTCTGAATCGATTCACACATAATATCCCTTCTCTATCTTGATCAATTTGCTCAAACGAATTCTACTATTGCTCTTCGCGCTCTCAGACTTGTGATAATAACAATAATGATCTGCTTTAACCCTTGATAAAGAAAAATATGTGAATTTCTACTTACACTGACAACCACCATTAATGCATTAAAATGCAGTAAAGGCGAAGTCAGAACTGTAAGAGAATGAACACTGGTCTGCAATGCAACCTCAATCCAAAAAGTCAACGACAAAAATTGGCAGGGGCGGAACTAAAATAGAAACAGGATCTTAAACTCATAAAATTTCCAAACCTTATTACCATTCCGACACCGTTTCTAACAACTAAAAACAAAACAAAAACAAAAAGTTAAGTAAAAGACCAACCTAATAAACCAAAACACAAAAACCGAGACAAAACAAACATTAAAAAGTAGCGGAGGCGAGATCGGAATTGAATTTGATTTTGCAATTTTTGATAACAACCATCCCAATTCCCACTTTGGCTTCGCTTCCGCTGAAGACTAAAAACAAAAACAAAGAAAAGACCGTCGGGATAGAACCAAACACAAACCTCAAAAGAACTTTCAAAACCCGATTCAGTTCCGGTTCCGATTCCGATAGAGAAACCAAACAAAAACAAAGTATTGGCAAAAGTAGACTCCAAACTTTGTTTCAAAAACAACTAAGTACAAAAAAACACAAAGGAGGACCCATTTTGACCAAGGCAAAAGATGGGGTGGTTATGCAAGGCATAACAAGTAGCTATTGACATGGACAATCTAGAAAAGGAAGTTGTTGATATCCTGAGAAATCTGGCTTAGTACTTGGTTTTCTGCAAGTCTTTTGCTGATTTTTTGGGTTGTGTTGCCTCTGCATTGGTCTTTGGTTTTTTCTTTGTTGGTATATTTTCTTCTTTTGTTGAACTTTTAATGCTTTATCTTATCTTTATCTACTGTTAAAGGGTTTCAGGGTCCCTTCAAAACCTATTTTTACCTTAATCAAAAATATATTTTTTGGTATTTTTATTATGAAAGCTAAATGAAATATGAGATTGCTGCTATGTAAATGATGCTAAGATTATTGCTATTGATATAATGCAAATCTAAATACAAATTCAAGGATAAAAACTAATGCCACACTAAAATGCTACAAAGTAAAATTCCCATGATAACAATACTAAATGATATGCCACTCTAAAATACTCTCAATTGCCCTCAATTGCTTAGATATTTTTTGCAGCATAAGTTTATGATCAAATCCTTGTTGAAAAGTTGCAGAATGATCTCCTATTTATAGATTTTTCCAAGCCTTGGATGAGGTGGAAAACATGGATGATCGAGATCGTGATCCTAAGAGATCAACAGTGGAGCACAAGGAAGCTGGAGGAAATCATAGAGGTTGCTCCATTTGGAAGGGAAAATCATCCAAGTGTCAAAGAGCATTAATTGGAAATAGGAGCCATGTGTCTCCAAGGATGTAAGGAGGTTAGATGAATATTTCTAATTTGAAAATTAGAAATAAATGAAATCATGTGACATGTGATGATGTGGAGGGTGATTTGGAGGAAGTTAAGAAATTATGGAGAAATGTGATAAATTTGAATTAAAATTTTAAATTTAATGAGGAACAAGAATAATCAAATAACAAATTATTTAAATTTGTGTATTTAATTAATTCAAGAGGAAAGATGATTTTTGAATAGAATAATTAAAGGTGTGAACTATACAAATAAATTTATCAATTTATTTATAAAAGTAGAGGAATTAATTTTAATTAATTAAATAACTAGTATTTAATTAATTTGTGCTCCAGACCATTTTTAGGTGTATACATTTTTCCCCTCTTTAAAGTGATGCATGTAGACACATTGCTTCAAAGAAAAAATTGTCAGATCGTGATGATAAAAAATTCGACATGCCCTGGATGCTGATTTTTTAGTGATGATTGATGTATGCCCCCTTAGGAGATAAATCGAGGATTTTTTTTGAATTTTTAATGATTTTTGAATTTTTTAAAATTTTGATGATTAAATGATATTTTGATAATATTCTAATGATTTTTGAATTTGATGATGGTGTGTCGATTTATCTCCCAAAAATTATAAGTGAACCTGCCACAGTGTTGATTAGTTGATTAAAGGACCATTTTGAAAAAATAAAAATAAATGTCACTTAATTACCTACCTTAATTACCCTTTTAAGATGTAAAAAGTGAAAAAGAAACTCATTTGTGCATTGTGATTTTGAAAATTTGAGAGATTGAGCAACTGTGAGAACTTGGAGAAAAATAGTGATCCTGATTCAGACTCATCAATTTGAGCATTTGTGACGACACAACCGCCCGACAGCATACGGACCTCCGATATGAATTTTTGAAAACCTCTTTTTTTGTGAATTTTGAATTAATTTTACCGTATTTTTAAAATTTTGAATTTTACGCTCAACTATTTTAGTGTATCCATAGGACAGAGTAGTGCACGCATGACCTATTTGAGTGCATAGAATTTGAGTTTTAGCGCATATATGACCTAATGTAGCGCATCGGTTGTTTGTTTTGGTGCATAGGTCTTCAAGAGCATAATTTGCATGATTTAGCGCATCTATTAGGTGAAGTAGCGCATTCATTGAAGTAGTGAATACATGCACTATTATGGTGAATTGATGCAAATTTTTGGTGCATGCATTGAATTGGCACATACATGGCCTGTTATGGCGCATAGATTAAATTTTCTAGCGCATTGATGTTTTGGCACATAGAAGCATTGTTATGGCACATCCATGCTAGAAATGAGGATTTTTTATTTTCTCCTTGATTTTGGTTGTTTTTTGATCTCGTCAGCCTTTGAGTTGATATTGATTGATGATGTTGATGGATTAGATGATGATCGATCTCATGATAGGTGAGATTCAATGATTGATTGATGATGATTGACCTCATGATAGGTGAGGATCAATGATTGATTGATGATGATTTACCTCATGATAGGTGAGGTACATTGATAGATTGTTTTATTGACCTCATGGTAGGTGAGGTGCATTGATAGATTGTTTGATTGACCTCATGGTAGGCGAGGTACATTGATAGATTGTTTGATTGACCTCATGGTAGGCAAGATGCATTGATAGATTGTTTGATTGACCTCACGGTAGACGAGGTGCATTGATAGATTGATAGGCTAATTGATGTTTGATTGATTGATTTTTCAATTTTTTATGGTGATAGGAGACTGATTTAGGAGTCTTCATGTCTCAGGAGCGCTTCCCATAGACTTGGGAGCTAATTCCCTGCTTGAGTCAGGTAGAGCGGGATCTTATTAAGGGATGTGGGTTGTACCATTTGATTGGTATGGCCCAGGTTAGGATTAACTGGGCACTACTGACAGC
This sequence comes from Sequoiadendron giganteum, assembly GCA_007115665.2. Taxonomy (NCBI): domain Eukaryota; kingdom Viridiplantae; phylum Streptophyta; class Pinopsida; order Cupressales; family Cupressaceae; genus Sequoiadendron; species Sequoiadendron giganteum. Next base: position 295,713,768 of record CM021107.1, read on the forward strand.
CTTAGAAAAGTAGTGGCATAGCAACCACACCGCCTTTCACCTAGCAACCGACAAGATGACCATGATTCGAAAGGATGTATACTAGATTCTATGAATTCCTTGCTAAAGTAATAAGTTATTATGCTTAATTAATTATATCATACTGGTTAATTAATTAAGTCACTTATTCCTTTATTTTCTTAAGCTAAACTTAGGCACATTAATAATTATTGATTAATTATTAAGTGTGCACACTAGGGTTTCATTTAGGGTTTCCTTTTTAGGGTTTCTTGATCTCCTTCATAAGGATTGATCTCTTTGTAATAACTAAGATTCTAATAATGCATTTTACACTTTGAGGTTTACAGATCTTGTTTGTTCTGAATGTATTTTGCATGTGACAAGTATCCATTTGCATGCAGGTGATCTTGGATTCTAACATGGTATCAGAGCTCTAGACCTGCCGCTACCTGTTTGTGATATGAAGATATGGCTTCTCAGTGAGTTTCAAATGCAAGGGTTTCCATAGGCATCTTTTCTACAAGATCTGGGGGTAGCCAATTTTTTGGCACACTATGGGCTCAAATGGACGTCACCATCGTGTTCGCAACGCCTCAAAACCCTAGGAATGCCTGTCGTTTGGTTGATTTTGGTGAAGTTGATCCGGAGGGCAAAATTTTTTTGCGAGGGACACCATATAGCTTCCCAGCATGCATTCTGAGGCACGAACTTTGAAAAAAATTTAAAAAATGAAGTTTTTTGGGAATCGAACTGGCGCTCACAGTTCAGAGCAGACCCACCACTGGGTGGCCACCAGGCGGCCACCCAATAGCCACCGCCGCCGGTGGCTCCCCTCCATTCTGCAGCCGCTCCCTTGTGCTCAGCCCTCGCAGGCTTTGGAGACTCCGGCCAGGGTCCTGTGGAGAACCAGCTGCCTTCGCCAACCCTTGAGGGCTTCTCAACCTCAGCCACCGGTCCCATGGAGAACTAGGGGCTCTGCCCCAACCCCCTACCCAGCGCCTGCGATCATACGGCGACCAAGGGCCGAATTTTTTTCGCAGGGGACTAATTTTTTGCAGCGATGGCCTACAAGCCATCAAATTTATGCCCATGAACCGCTGATGTCAGCATGACATCAACGTCTGTATGGTGGTGTTTGTCCCCTCCTAACCTTAGTTTTCTCTAAAGAAGCAATTTTGTTTCTTTTTTGTATAACTTGGGCATACGATATCGAAATCGAGCAAACGAGATATCATCGGAAAGCTGGTTCCGAGCACTATCCTGTGGTGCTATTTATTTTATAGTATTTTCCTATTTTACTGCATTTATTACTATTTGAAGTCAGATGTACTTTTTATGCTTCTGAGCTCATAACTTTTTGCCACGATCTCCGATTTTCGCTATCTTTGCAGCATTGGAAAGGTATTGAGGAGCTTTATGTTGCTGTCCATGCACTTTTTTCTGTATCTGTCCCAAGTTTTTCATTAATCTAGATTTGGCCCGATGGGTGTTTTGGAGATTACTTGGATATTTTGGCAGTTGGGAGAGTGTCTCTTGCATCTTTGCACTTCATTTTCAGTGATTCATCATTTAATAATCGACTGTTGCTTCATAGATTCCAGTGTTGTTCCCGTTTGGAGTTTTTGAGTGTTCCATGGCATCGGGTCTGCTGTTGCATCATTATGATTCTGATATGGTTTCTTGTAGACAAAAGTATCTTTCCTTGCTTGCTAGATTGCATTTCCAGTGTTACTCTACAGTGTTCTTCCAGTGCTTCTTTGCAATATGTCATATCATTGTAGGGGTTTTTTGTCCCACTAGGTTTTCCTCCTCTACCTCTTTCTTGCATTTGTAAATGGGTACCTGATCAGGCCTAGTTTCCGGGACCCATCTTTGCTTGCATGCATCTTCTTCTAGTGTTTTAGCTTCTTCCTAAGTTCATCTTAAGGGGGGGTGTTAGAGTAATAAGTTATTATGCTTAATTAATTATATCATACTGGTTAATTAATTAAGTCACTTATTCCTTTAGTTGCTTAAGCTAAACTTAGGCACATTAATAATTGATTAATTATTAAGTGTGCGCACTAGGGTTTCATTTAGGGTTTCCCTTTTAGGGTTTCTTGATCTCCTTCATAAGGATTGATCTTTTTGTAATAACTGAGATTCTAATAATGCATTTTACACTTTGAGGTTTACAGATCTTGTTTGTTCTGAATGTCTTTTGCATGTGACAGGTATCCATTTGCATGCAGGTGATCTTGGATTCTAATATTCCTGTGGTAGGAGATAGTCATATATGATCATATAGAGCAAGGTGGGATAGATGCCCTCTGGAGGATATTTCATGATGACTAAATCAGTGGGTATGAGATACCCTAATAGGATATGTGTGAGAGTTATGCCCCATTACCTAATGTACTTGCTGGTTTTGTTGGTGGTTTCTTATGTCCCGACCATAGGTCGAAGGGACTATCTGTCGGGTGGGGTCGTACATTAGAGCAGATGATTCTATAGGAGACCTGATATGCCTAGGGTTCATGCATGTTGGCACATCTATATCATGATCTACATCAGGCAGTCTATCTTGGAGCTACCAACCTATCAACCTGGGTGACATTACTTCAAATCTGGGTATGGGAACACATAGATGTTACCCGACCAGTTATAGATAGGTTTCAACCAATTGGTAGGCCATATGTATGGATATAGAGGCCCCAGTGTACAACATAAGCTAGGAAAGTTAGAGTACTAATGTCGGGTATTGGATGATCTTGACACTGTGACATGGTGGTCATACCTTTACTATGAGCAATGGGCAGAGGATTAGTTAGAGATTTTGTACGTGTGCATAGCCAGGTTTTTGATTGGGTAGACATAGTTCATTATTGAGAGGTTTCTTCTAGTCCAGGTGCACCAATAGTATGGCAGAGTGCAGGGCATGCCCAAGGGAGTGGCCACATATGCTAGGAGGCACCGGGATATACTAGAGTGGGGGCCCCTTTTTTCCCTATGATGCAAAATGTTTGGATTATTATGGGTTACAACCCGTGATGTGGGCATATCATCTAGAGGTTACACAGGCTACAATGCCAGAGGATTATGCGGAGTACTTCGACACACATCCATTTCCCATAATATCCAATCCTGACGAGCTAGTTCTAGAATTGGATGATGATGAGGATAGGGAACCTAGATGGAGTAGAGGGAAGGGTGATGGAGAGGAGGAGAGAGCTATGGGTGGGGATGGAGGAGAAGATGATGATGAAGATGGAGATGAAGGAGGTGGTGATGGAGGAGGTCGAGCATTTGATGTGAGGAATGTGATGATACCTCGGCGTAGGAGATCCTTGGTGGCTATAGCACAACACCATGTATAGATTGGGGTGCCTTCACAACAATAGTACACACATATTTTTTCCTTACAGGCACAGTTGGCTCAAGCTTAGGGGTAGGTTGCTATTTTATAGGGATAGGTACAGATAGTGCAGGGTCAGCTAAGTTAGGCCCAGATTGCCACTTTGATGGCAAAGAGGGATACATCCAGATGATATGGAGAGTAGGTGGTGGCCCTAGCAGATAGATTATAGAGGGTAGCAGAGGGGACCACTATCACGTGATGAGAGAGGTTACTCAGGTCACCAGAGAGGTTGAGTACTATAGGGGCCATTATTATGATGCAGTGCCTATAGAGTGTCGGGTGAGTTATACCGAGTCTAGGTTAGCATGGAGCCACTCTCAGACCACTAGCATGGGTGTGGTTGGGCCACCATGTCGAGATCTAGGTCCAGACCTAGGTATAGGTTCACCAGATGTAGGGGCAACACCTCATAGTGTTTTCATTTGATTAGCTTTGATGTATTTGCTGAGACATTGTATACATCGATTCAGAGACTTTATGATACTATGATATACTTCTCCATTTTTGATGATGTATGATTTCATATTGTTGGACATCCTTGTACATTAGACATTTTTATTAGGAGATTTATATGATATGCAGTTGCGATGATTGATCTACATGATGTTTATATGCCTTTTATGATGGATTGTTTATGGATGCATTTAATTTTATGTGCTATATGTCATGCAATGTTCTATATGATTATGCCATGTTTTACATATGGATTTATTAATGAGATGATGATGTATGATTCTATGTGTTGTTGGATGATGCTTTTATTATGATGTATGAGATGTATACAGTCATGTAAATGATATGGTATGCAGTGTATTTTTGTATTTTTCACATGTATATATCGATGATATGGACAGATGAATGAATGCAAAATGGTTTATTATATGGAATGCAAATATATGATTGTATACATGGATATGAATGATTTATGATTATTAATGCATGATAAATGAACATAATGATTTTGGATATGATAAATACAAATGTATGGATATATGATAATGCATGGATGTATGATGAATGATTATGTAAGGATATATGAGGATAATGCTTTCTTTTGGATTTCTCTAATGCAAATATATGACCTAAATGCCTGAATGAGTATGTGAATGGATTATGATGTTATTATGGATGATTGTTATGATGAATGTATATATGGATGGTCTATGTATGAATGGAAGAATGAATTTATTATGGCGTCGATGTGTGATATGAATTATGAATGATGCTATTATGGATGATGCTCTATTTTTTAATTTTTTATGTAATCATATGGTTTGATGTATGGATAGATGTATGATATGTACGGATGTATGGATTATGAAAATTCTTTAATTTTGTATTCATGCAATGCAATGTAAATATTTGATAGATGTGAATGTATGATAGATGCATGGATGGATAAATGATGATGTTTGTGAACTTTACAATGCAACTACTATGATGGATATATGGATGAATGTATGATAATACCTTTCTAATGATATGATATGGAATGATAATGCAAATGAAATGATTGATTTTATTATGTCAAGTGTACTCAATATTTTAATGAGAGATAACATCATGTTGAAAGTTGTCAACCTTGGAAAAATCTATAACACAAATGCAAAACTAATATGAATGCAATTCTATCCTAGCCAAGCAAACCTAACTATGCAATGTTTCCATCTGATTCATTGTGCTTGGTATCATCATTGAGCTTTTTAAAATGTTGAAATTTAGTACAAACATCGATGGTATAATTAGACCATGATGACTTGAGTACAACTTCCATACAACTTCCATTGAGTTTTGATAGTGCAAGATAACACAAGCATCTAGGTATAATTGGACCGAGATTACCTGAGCATCACTTGCATAAGCAGACAAGAGTTAATCATTTTCCCATGCAAATTTGAAATGTCATCAATGATGCTTTGTAGAGCATGTCCCATGACAATTTGCACAGTAGTAATGATTGACTCACAAAAAATAGATAAAGAAAATATCATTCTCCTTCATAGCCCCTCTAGTTCAGAACATCATCGAGGTACTCTAGAGAAATGATAGCAACAATCGAGATACAACATCTGAACCTTCATGCCAACGTGATCCAACCATGATTCAGAAGATGCTCATCCAATGAGATTTGATTTGATTATCTTGATGTTGAGCCAGATGGTCGATTTGTTTGATTGATTGTGATTGTTGTTTATGCCAAGTTGTCTTGCTATTGTTTTTTTGTTACCTATTAGTTTAAGCTCAACGACTATTTTCCCCCAATGAGTTCAGGATTTTTCCCCCAATGAAAAACAAATCAATTATTACAGATATGCACAATGAAAACAAAGCCAAGGTGGGACACAATCATAGCAACGAGATATGAAGTTCATTTTATGATAGGCATGTATACGTAATGATGGAAAAAGCAAATGATCACCACACATTTCCAAATAGATGGAGAAGCTGATTCATCACAAATAGCACCTGTTTACTAGGTTTTCACTACTTGCTTTTATTGCACTTTTCAAATTTTATGATTTTTTTGCTGTTACCAAGATGCCTGTTTGCCACGTTTTCACCAAGGTAAAAATTTTAATTCTTTTTGTAGTTTTTTTTTTTAAATTTTGTTTTATTGTTACCAAGATTCCTATTTGCCAGGTTTTCACTAGGGTAACCATTTTTTCAAGACATTTTCTGATGTTTTTGAATTTTTTTTTAGGACTTTTTCTAATTTTTATGATTTTTTTAGGACTTTTTCTGATTTTTATGATTTTTTCAAGAATTTAAGCATGCATTAGATGCATTATTTGTAGAAATTATTCAGATGAAGGTTGTTCATTGGTTCCTCAAATAGATCCCCTTCTGGTGTGGATAGTTGATATGCCACCAATCAAAAGATTGATATAATAACAAAAGGGTCTAACCAATTTGGCTCAAATTTTCCTTTCTTTTCTCGATCTTGTTCATTTCAAGGATTTTCCTTCAGAACTAGGTCACCTATCTAAAATGTCCTTGGTTTTACCTTGTGATTATAGCTCCTAGACATCCTTTATTGATATGTTTTTAGGTGATCCACTATAAGTTGATGACGTTCATCCAATACTTCCAACTCCAGCAGTCTAGAAACTCTGTAATCCTCTTTTGATATGATTCCCTTCAGAGACACCTGAAGTGAAGGTATCTCAGCCACAATAGGTAGAATGGCTTCTACTCCATATACAAGGGAATACGGTGTGGCTCCTGTGGGTGTCTGAATGCTTGTGCAATAGGCCCATAAATTAGGGTTTAGCTGGATATGCCAATCATGTCTAGACTCATTGATGGTTTTCTTGAGGATTTTCAAGATAGTCTTGTTTGTTGCTTCTGCCTGACTA